>LIEC01007617.1:0-81126 GCA_001925005.1 Drosera capensis
CCCCAACCCAAACCAACCAATACATCGCACTCCTGCTCTCCTCAATACATGCTTGAGATTGGTTGTTGAGGTTCAAGGGCAGCTCTAGTTTCAAGTTTTGTTTTCATTCATCATGAGGCAGTTTTGCTTCTCCTTGAGTATGCATTCAGGACAGAGGAAAGTTCAGGAATTCCTGTCCTAATCGGTCTTTTGGGGTAATGAGCAGGGTAAGTTGGTGGAAGAAAACGTCCAACGATATATCGAGCTAGTAGCTCAAGGGACTGGAAAATCGAAAGAAGAAGTTGAAGACATCCTCCAACATCCCATATATTTGAACGCAGAACAAGGCATTGAGTTTGGTGCATGCGATAGTATCGTTACCTCATTTGAGATCGAGGCATGGCAAGAGGTTTGTTGTAGCCTGATTCTTACTGCTTGTTTTTATTAGATAGCTTTGAATGCTTAAATGCCTTTTTTATAATCTTTTACTTGCAACATTAGGAGGAATTGCAACTTCTTCTGGAGGCTCAACGCGATAAGAGAGAGCCTCCCATAGATGAATTCGAAAGGCTGATACATAGATGGAAGAAGATGGAAAAGCCAACCGAACCCCCTTCCGAACCCCCTTCCACTTAAAGCCAATCCCTGCCCAGAAAGAAAGAAAATCGAAGTTTGTTCTTTGACTAGTTACATTGTCTGCTGGATGTGTATGCCTATGGGATGGAGAAGGGAAGGTTCGGCCAAGTTCATCGCGTGACCATGGTTGGCTTTTTTATCCTGCTTCCCTGCTAGAACAGGGCTCCCTGGCTGAATGGAGAAGGTTATTTCCTGCGGCCTCGAGACTTCGTGTTGTGTATCATGCAACTTAAACTGTCCCCGTGATAAGTACAATGTCTTTTATTTAATGGCTACAAGGGTGAGATTGTAACATGAGATGCATATTTGATCGTGTTCTAGAACAGTACGTAACTCGTGTAAATGTTGGTTTAATTTATTCGGAGGCCAACAGAGACATTTAATTTATTCCGAGGCCAACAGTAATTGTGGTCTTCGATGGTCTTATCTAGGAACTCATTTGTGGGTGTTATATGGATTGAGGAAACCAATTCGGTGTCCGGTATGGTTCGGTTCACGTAATACGTGACAAGCAATTGTGGTTGATGATGTCGCGCTGTCTGATGCAATGCAACGCCAGGAGCAATAGGTGTTTGTGTTGCCACTGGCGAAGAGATGTAGCCATGTTTCCAGATTTTATGCGCTGAAGTATATAGGAAGTGCCCAACTGGCATTCTGAGTATGATGAGGAATGCACGAATCTCCTTATGATGACCGAGTTTCACCAAGGTAAGACAACATAGAGTTAAATTGTTCAAAGGGAATTTCTTATGCGGACCGAAAATCATGAACACCACATACTACCACCATGATCCGTCATTGTTTTAAAGCCGGAACAGTTGTTACAGGTTCGATTACATCTTGTGTACAAGTTTGTTATACAGCTGATGATCCTTTGCATATGTGAAAGACAATTCTGATTTGTAGTTGTCACTGAATCATAAAAAATAAACAAGAAAATCAAGCTATCTAGTCAGCTCAGCAATCGACCAGGGCGACACCACCATTCCAGCCATTGCTGCTCTTCTTCCTCAATTTGACATCGCGGGTGGTGACATTTGGGTGATCCGCAAGCATCAATTTAAGTTTCGGCAGCAGGTATATTTGCCTCTTGCACTCTGCTGGAGACATGCCATTCCAATGTGTAACTGCTATCATTTTCTGTCATGCTCCAGTTTCCCCCTTGAAAGGTTCGCGCTTGTGCAAGCATGAGGGAACATCACGGTCCTCTAGTTGGTTCGAACATAAATCCACCTGCAAGTTCATACATTTTTCACAAAACATCCGTTGCACATCCTTGCTTTTGCATAAAATCGAGCATAAAAACTAGAACTGACGTGCTACTGGAATGCAATGTGGCACATGCAAATAGAACACGGATATAAGTACTGACCTGGGTTGAAGAGATTGAAGGATACTGAGACATGCCGAACTATCCGAGCAAGCCTGAGGTTTTGCAAGAACAGTACGTGCAGAATCCCACGACCCATTCACATAGAAATTGGAGAATTGCTTTCAACAATTTAGGCACTATTTATCTACCCAGCCAAACTTCTCATTTGCTGGATCTTTAGACACATAAAAAGGAAGTGGTAAATGGTGCATGCCAAACGAACAGTTGGCATATGCAATCACCAAGATGACTAATACTCATGTCCGATGTTCACGCTACATGTTTATAAAGACGTATGAGGCAGAGGCAGAGGCAGAGATGGATCATGGTATTTCCTATATAAATTTGTATCAGAATAAGTTAGTGACTGGCGGTATTATTTTCACATATCATAGTTTTGAGATGTGAGGACAGAATAATAAATGAACTCGAAGGTTGACATCATCATCATCATCAAATGACGAGTCATCTTGGCATGTTGACCACGAGGTCAAGCCCGATGTCCATTCCGTTGTATGCAATGGGAGCATACATCCACAAGTCATCAGAGCTCAAAAGCTGCAAAATGCACAAAATGAATAACTACTGATCAGCAAGTCTATCCAGGATAATCTCTTTCACGGAGAATTGAACTTTTTGCCATCAAGGTATGACTAAGAAACAACATGAGATTAACTTGATACCAACATTACGACTCATGTGCACTGGGTTATTATTTTTGTACCTTGATCTGAAGCTGCAAGAATTTCACATATTGCACAGCTTCCTCAAGCATTGTGCTGAGATCAACCTGCCATTTCCCAAAGGTTGGTCTTTAAGGAACTTCTTTTTATTTCTGTGAACCCTATAAAATAATTTTTTGAATCTCACATAGACTTGCTCACCTTGGTACCATTGGGGACAAGCTTTTGCAAAATTCTCAATCGCTCGTTAATTCTTTCTCTCCTCCTCTGCATGCAATAAATCCGAAAGGCAATAAGAATAACACCTCCAAACACTTAAAAACACAAAATCACTTGAAAATTCAAGAATGATATCAATAGGTGGCTACCCTTGCATAGAGGCTCTGGGGATCAGTGGCCGAGCCCCTGCTCACCCATGTTTTTCCATTTGGAATGGAAGTTGGAGTACCTTTGGAGGTCAAGCTTGACACGTCTCCATCGTCCAGCTCCTGAAGTGTAGTTAAGTCATCCTCTGAATTATAGCAACTGGAGCTTTGTCTATTAAGCATGCCATCATGCTCTTCCTCATAGCTGCCGGCCAATTTCTGTTTCTTCTTTGAATTAACAACTCTCTTGCCTTTCTTCACCTGCATAGTCTTAGGATCGTCGGCAAATAGCTTTCTAATACTAATTGCTTGACCTATCCAACATATAAGTAAACGCTAGTGCTAATCTTTTAGGACACTTTGCGACGATTCTTTGCCTTAGTTCAGTCAACCATATAGGTTCTGATGCCCAGTCCAGGAGAAGACAAAACAAAGAGTATAATCACTGCAACAGGAATATTTGCAGTTACCTGACGGCAACTAGACCCAGTGCCAAAAACTCCTGCTCATATTTTACTCACATTCTTAGCCTGGTAAAGAAAATTAATGAATCAAATAAAGAAGCTTAAAAGTATAGCAGAAGTTTACTCACATATGGAATCCGAGATCGTTTTCTCAGCGCGTCTGATGAAACATGGTTGTCATCTTCTTTGGTCACACCCATATTGAATGTCTCGCCTTCAGCTCCAAGCTGCAACTGCTTAGGAGCGAATTCAGCTTCAGTTAGGTCCAAGGGTGGCTCATTTCTGTTACCATTAATCATATCTTCATTCAAACACTCATCCTCCTCCATTCTATCAGGAAACACCTCAACAAAGTTGGTGTTTTTTGCCTTCACCACACCAAAATCAATTGGCGCCGAATTGTTATCATCAGCAAAATAATGACGAGGATCACTCATGTAATAATTTTCAGGGCCTGAAGCGGCATAAATAACAGCACTACAACCACTGAAACTATTGTCTTGGGAAAAAGAATTTTTGTTAGAATTAGCTGAATCTGAAGAATATATTGAATGCTCGACCACAGCTCCCATGTTAACATGGGAGTCATGACCATCCCAACCAGTGGATGCGACTCTTGAGCACGAACCACCATCTAGCTTATCAGTAAACGAATAGTTAGGAAACAACTGAGCCATAAAATCGGCCTCCTCGTTGACGGACACCCCGCTGAAGGAGCTCCATTCTCCTCCTTCAGTGACACTAATAGCACCAGTAGGTTCCATGGTATTCTCCCGTTGAAATTTGTGTTGGATTTTTATGAAAAATGTGTTTAGGGAACTAAGTCTTAGATAGAAGCTCGATGCTTCAGGACTATGAAGGTAGACTGATGTACTTATACCCATCAAGCTAGAGCAAATGTCATTGTCCATTGACTTTGGTTAGCATAAGAAAATTGAAATATGGTTACATCCCAAGCATAAGTTACAAAAAGAACCCAACCTGTAAGCAAATTGCATGAATACACTGATGAGACCAAGTACAACTAATGGAGAATAACAGATCATATGATAGATAAACTAATGCTAGACCTCTTTGGTAACCCAAACACCTCGAATTACCGGAGGTAAGAATAACAATGACTATGATGTCCATGAACAATAATCGAAAGGGACTTACCAAGATCAGTTAGTAAACTGATGCATAATTGAACTATAGTCAGGAAGAAAATTCCAGTCTGGCAGTTGCAAGGATGTTGAAGAGTTCTAAAATTGAAATAAACAAACAAAGATGGATATTCATTAATATTATGATTAATATTACGCATAATCGTTGAAGGACATGGAAAAAGACATTCCGAAGGATATCTCGAATAAGACAAAAAGATATGCCGACATCAATTACCTAAAGCCATTTCATATTCTATCATCCTTTTATATTCATCCTGTAATTCACTTTTTAAAAGCATTATACGAATGACAGCACAAGTCCTCCTGAATGGGTCTGAAACTAACAGAAGATAAATTTCTCTCTAGCCTAAATTACAAAATGAAGCCTCATACCACCAAAACCAGAATGGAATTGGAAGAACTTTGTGTCTCATATCAACTGGGCCGTTCTAATGCAAGTATCTGATTAGTCAATACTCTCAAATTTTTGAAAGAAATAAAAATCAAAATTGGTCTAGATGTGTCAACAATCAAATCTCTAGCCTGGAAAAAAAGCTATTATTGCTCAGAGCAAGTAAAATCATCTTCTATATCCATCTTCATCTGTCCACTTCAGATCATGATTAACAGAATCGGTGTGGCATAACGATTGCAATATACAGAAGAACAAATGTTGAATAACGAGAAACATCTAAAACGACCTACATTAATATGTTAGTAGTTTCAGGATTGGGTACACCAGTTAACATTAGGCACTATTTAATTTTGTACCAGTTCATACTGCTTAAGATTAAATTTCTCTGTCAGGGAATTTTACATTGACTTTGGGAGCTGAGAATGTTCAATTTTGTTTAGTAGATTCTAGAAGAATCCCATTTGTCAACGATAACTAAAAAATCCAACTAGATAAAACAATGTGATAGAAGATAGTAAATCCATTTTTTGTTGTTTGGATGAACTGGTAAAAAACACAGTTGACCTTCTGATTTTCAAATAACCAATCCTCTAGTTTTCACTGACATAGGTGAGTCACCATCCTCGCTTAACACATCTTTAAATCAAAATAACCTCACTTGTAGACATCAGTTTGCTGAATACCAACACAATCTGCATTGTAGCCACAAAATTTTGATAAGCTGATTACTTCTCTTATTTGTCTCTGTGCATACTCATCCTCATAGTAGCTTTCTCCCTAACTAATACTTTGCTTGCCATCAAAATCATACCAAAGGTAAACAACCACAACATGACATAAGAGATGCAATATAGTTAAACCAATCGATCAATAGTGTGATAGTACTTCCTATATTAAACATAAGCATCTCAAAATCATCTAGCGTGTTATTCGACTAACAATAGAGATAACCCTTGCGTGAACCATTCTAAAGTTATACAAACTTGTATGGACTAACCTTTTACATAAATGTTGTTCATAGTTCATAACCATTCATAGAATGTGTCCAAGTCCAACACACAGCTTTTGCAGGTTACAAAGGGCACCTGTCTGTCAGAAGGGACATTGATTTATGCATTACATAAGGTAAAAATAGCAATTGGAGATGAAGGAAAACTTGAATGAAGGAAACTATCAAGGATAATGACAGTTTGCAAATCTGAAGTCAATGAAATCTACACATTTCATTCAAAATGGAGTTAAAGGTTATAACAACCAGTGCCAACAAATGTGAACCAACAACATTCATCAACCTTTTAAATATCACAATCCACTAAGACTTGATGGTGTTTAATATATCAAAATTCTTGCATAATGTATATACATGGATTTATCATAAATGCCAAAAATGTATATATGGCAGCAAAGTTTTTGGTAAAATGCTAAAAAATCATAGACAATGGAATAGAAGCAAACAAGTTACTTGGTCAGAGTACAATCCCTACAGGAAAATAGAATCTAATAGTGATGCAAGACTCTGCATGCAATAGTTAACGCGTAGGATATATACCCGACAGAACATCCATTGTTTTAACATCAATGACAAAAACAAATTCACGGATATATGTCTGTCCAATAGAATAAGCAGGCCTGCAAATTTCATTCCTCTACCTAATTTGTCAACTCACATAGTTGATGCTTCTATATTATGAATTCCACAAGCTGTGTTTCTAGTCCTTTCTTCGGTTTGATTATGGAGCATAATAGTAATTATTGTTATCATCATTTCATACAAATACTTTACCCATATGAACACCTGCCAAATAGTAAAACTTTGAGAAACAAAAGAAAATGCCCCCTTAAATAACATAAGAGTAATCAAGCAAAAAGAAATAGTCATCTTTTGGTCTCTAGATTTTTAATGCATGGTGGTTTAGTTCAACAAGATCGGACTGAAAGACGCTAAATCTCATGATGTCCAGAATGACTAGTGCAATGAACTTGTTTCATGAATCTACTAAACTAACTATTCCATCTTACTCTTCTTCACCAGTTTTAGTCTAACGTAATTTGCCAGACACCTATCACCACAGCGGGAAACCATCACTTCCAATATACACAAACTTAGTAAAACTCAGGTATAGGTATGATCCTGCAAAATCTGTAATCTGACACAGCATCGACAGCAGCTTAACCTAAATTCTCATTGCATCCGTAAAGACTTAAACCCTCACGATTACATGACAGTTGAACGCTTGAACCGGCTAAACCATCATCCACGACATCAAAACTTATATTCCCGATACTTGGATAATCCACAAACCCCCAGCTTGACATAATACCCACAATATCATTACGGAGCCTGAGGAATGATTTAAAACCACCATCATGGCTGCAAGAAAACTACATTTTGCTTCCTATGCACTGTATTTCTTATTGTACGCACTGCACCTCTAAAATTTAGAAAAGGAATTCACAGGGAGAAAAGTGCAGTTTTCTGCAACCAACATACTCCATCAAAATTCTTTAAAAAAAGAAAAAAAAGAAAAAAAGAAATCATACTCCATCAAAATCAGTATTTTTTTACGATACAGGTTTTTTTTTTTTTTTTTTTTTTTTAATTACAGAGGACAAATCAAACTTTTCATATGATGTAAAATAAGAATTCGGTATAATAGATTATGACATTACGGTACAAATAACAGAATAACCAATGATGAAACAAAGGTAATAATTCGGGCACAATAAACTTGTGGCGTGGACTTACAGCGACAACGGTTAGGGTTTTGGCCAATTCTTTATAGTACATGATGCGAAGGGAATAATTGTGGGGAGAGATGCGGCGATGTTGGCGGTTCGATCGACGCGTCAAGGAATCCATCAACGCTGTGATTATTCTGTTGTCGTCAAATTGTTCTGTTCATCTTCGAACGTGCGTGCGCCGGCCTCCGCACCTACCTGTGCGATAAAATTGATTTGTACTACCCGCGCATATGTAATTTTTTTTATGAGACATAAATAATAATAAAAGATTTGATTAATATTATAAGATAATTAGATATTATTTTTTAAAAAAATATCATAAAATATTAATGATATTAAATGTCATGTATTATAATTATGAATTATTAAAAAATTTAAATCGTGTCGTATAGATGCATAATAAAAATCCTCAAATTACGTGTTGAATAATATATAGAGAAAAAATATTGCAATAATTATAGGACATAGGTAGTACTAGATAATCAAAAAATATTATACTTCCTTCATCCCATATTAATTACAACGTTTGTCCATCTAAGTCATAAAATTGATCGCATTACAAATGATCTACGAGACGATTAAACAATATTTTTTTTGTAAAATTATCATCAAATATAGAAATTAAATGGTGGGAGTAATTGTTTATAACTTTATGCGGATTTCATATAATTGGATGATAATTAAGATCAATGTGTAAAAGGGAAAGTATTCAAAAGTTGGTGCTCATTCAGTCGCATGTATCAACTCTCATTCTATCATTACTCGTGATCAAAGACATATTGTGGAATATGGTTGGTTTAGTAATAAACTTTTGATGCATAATGGAGCATGGCCTATGTTATGGCTCACTCAATCTCAAAAAATTAGTTTGATAACGCAAGTCTTTTGATTTATAAGAATAACTCACTACATGATTTCTCCTATAGTCGATGTAGATAACAAAACAACGTAATGAAGAGTAATTCCGATCCTTTTACAGATGCGGGGTAAGGAAAAGAGAAGAAAAGCCATTGCAAAGAGCCCAATGCTTGAAAGTGACATATTATAACTGACTAAGCTTTACTCTAAGTTTAGATTTTCTGACAAAAAAAAATTTCTTATTACAGCTGCAAATTACATATTTCTCTGAGATGTACTTATTTAGCCCTTAAGTTGAATTTATGAATCTGTGTGATGAATGTGTACAACGATGGAATAATGCACAGTAAAGTCAGTAACCAGTAACTTGAAATTATAATACAACTAGTAGTATAGTCAAGCTTGTTACATATGATTAAACAACACAAAACTTAATTAGTCAAACTTAGTACATTTTCAACGTAGTTCACACTTCACATTGCAATTAGTGAATAAACTATGAGTTGATGAATCAATAAACGTAACTCGATCATGTTATCTATCTTTAATCTTGTGGTGAAATTATACAAAATATTCAGTCGCCTTGTCATTTGTCGAGTTACCTGGTCTGCCTAAAGGCTAGGCAAATACTTACTACTCTGCTAGTACTTCTGTAAGGACTTTGGGGAGCGTTCCGCTTATCCCATAGAACAGGGCGATCGTCAAGGTTGTCTTTCTCGATTGCGAGTAGTCTCTGGTTTCTTTTGCGTCTAGTCTTTCCTCTGTATCCCGAGTAGGATAACAGGGGCCATATTGCTGAAATAACCTTGTTTTCATTGTGTATCGTGCATCTCAAAGATAAAATGTCCTTAGATACTGCCATTCGAAGTTCAAGAGGTCAAGGCAACACGGCACATTAACTAAACCAGATGATGGCAGTGGAAAAATAAGAACGAACAAAGCCGCAATTCCTTCCTCTAGCTTAAAAATATATAATTCCTTGCTTCAACCGAAAACCTGGTGCATCAAAGAGTCGAGGTGAAACGGTCATCCTTGTCGATACAAGGAACAACCAATAGACAGGATATGAAACTAAAACGATAACTCTAGCAGAGATTTGAGTATCCCATTAATCACGGGTCTGTATATGAATACTTTACAAGATTTCCCTGAGAAAACTGTGGAGCGATCAAGATCCAAGTATACTCACTGCTTCCTCAACCCAGCTCCGCCAAGTTCCCAACAACATCAAAGGATGACAAAATAAAAGGGAAAAAATAGGAAGATTTACTAAAAGGGAGACTACTGTGATATAAGGTTTGTGATTTATTGATAAACGACATTGTTTGAATTCAATCACATAAACATAAGCAACGAGAAAACATAAGCTGTAATTATCTAACAACAAAAACTTAGCCTTGAAACAAAGAATTACAAATTTATTTGGACAGATATTCATTCCATCACTGGAAGAAACCATTAGACCACAATGGATTCACATTGCTACAATAATCAGCAAATGTCATAAGCATCTTATTTTCCCCTTCGCCATCGCCATCGCCGCCGCCGCCGCTAGCCTCAGACCCGAATCCACCCATTTGGTCATGTGGGTTCATCTGGTTCAGGCACCATGACTGCTGTTGCATCATCCCTTCATCCATCCCCGCAAACTCAAAACCCACCCTCTGCCCTCCCATTTGGTCTTGAGGAACCTTGCCATGGTGAGTCCTGCCCACGATCATCCTCTCAGATGTCACCTGCTTGGTAGCCACTTTGGGTTGTGGTGGTGGAAGTGCAGGTGGCGGCATGACGGCCTCCTTTCTGAGATTTTCTAGCATTTTGTAAATACTCTTCAAGTTGTGGTCAATCAACCAACCAAGATCATTCAAATCGACAATATCCAAACCCTGCAAACTCTTGCAAGTGAGGCACTGATACATCACCTGAGTCATCTCCTTCTCCCTATTCTCCTTCTGAATCTTCTTCAACTGCTCTACCGCCTTGCTGATCCTCTGCCGAAGAAACTCCTCCTGGTTCAGCATCTTTTTGCTCTTCTCCATCTCTGGCATCCTCTTGAACCTGGACAGGACTTGTTGTGCCTCCGTCTGGCTAGGCCAGACCTCTGGCTGGGCATCATAGGGGCTGTAGATAATAGCACAAGCTTTAATCTCACACAGAGTGGTTAGCTCATACATCTTCTTGAGGAATCCTTTCTTCCTCTTCTTGTATGTTGCTTTTCTTGAAGAGTCATTGGTTATGTACGCAAGCTTCACTTTCTTTCTCGTCATGGACTCTGAATTGTTTTGGAATATTGATGTGGATGGATTCTTGTTTAAGAGGGAGTGTGATTTATATAGTGATAAGCATGTTTATTAAGCAAATCATAGTGATCAATGATACAGATTTGGAACTTATTTGTAAGCTAATTAGGATCAGGGAGTGATCCTAACTTATTTCTTAGCTAATTAGGATCAAGAAGTGAATCCATGAACAACTGGACTCCGATCATGTGAATTACACCTTTCATTAATGCCAATCAAAGTATTATCCAAAGATATCTTTTATGTCATAAATTCATATTGGTTTTCCATGAAGATTTGTGATTATGTGAATCACTCCTATCCATTAGTGACAGCTGATATACTAATTGAAGAACGATATACCCTTGCAATGATAAAAATAAGAACAGATATCTGCTTTGAAACAAAAAGGATCATGGCCTCAAAATCACAACTCATTTAACATAGCCATGAGCATGGAGGCAAAACATATGAAGGATGGATTTACCAGGACTCCACACAGAAGGAACAGAAAAGCTAAGAATGCATAAGATAAGAGGGCGATTCGACCAGTAGTGATCAGACTTTTCTTACCTCTTTCAGTGTGCTATCTCTGGTTCCCATCCTCATCATTCACATTCCACACAATGATGCACATCAGAATTTGGTCTTTCGACAGCTTTTCTTGTTGCACCGGACTGTTATACATGAAAACATCGATAGAAATAAGTACACGACACCGTATCAGAATTGAAGTAGGATGAAGTTTAATCATTGTTGGCACATGACTTGCAAGAAAACTATTTGGTACAATGGTTTCGATACATAAAAACATTGATAGATGATAGATGGTACTGCAGTTATCCAGATTCCAGAGCAAACTAAAATTGCCTTACACCAGGAATTGCAGATTTCAAGTAGCTAGAATCATGACTTGCTGAATGAGGATTCCTGGTTGAAGTGCCATCTATCCTCATAATATTCGGTACCTAAATATAAGGAGATCACATTCCAGATATCAATGAGGACCTTTTGAGGTCGTTCAACTCTTTTCTGATTACTCCCAATCTGCACCGGATAGCTATTTTTTTTTTTTCGTTTCTTTTTTATCGGCACAAAGATAGAGGAGCTAAAAACCAAGTGCAAGATAAACTATATTCAAAATTATATCGGTTCCAATTCATATTCATGGATAGCATAGCAGCAGGTCAAATCACCACTATACTATCTCTATGTAGGAGTTATAAAATTAGAATCACCACTCTTGACTCTCCTCAAAGAATATTAAAGAATCGTTTTAGACACATCCATAGTAAGTTAGCCAAGGAGACGATCCTCAAATTGCAAGGACCCAGACAGAGCCAAGTTAGCTAAGATTTCAAGCTATAGGATAACTATGCAGATCTAGACCTTAAACTTGCATGCTCTGGCTCTAGTTATGATAATGGACACCATTTACCCAGATTAGGACATAGACGCATATCTGACATGCATGAATTACGTCTAAAGAAAATCTGGCAAGCATATGTTCTAAGAATCAAAGTCCACTCGTAAATGGAACTTTTTGTCAGCCAAGCCTTTATCATGCCCGGTCGAGGGAGCTCTGGCTCCACATACCAACTCAAATGCCCGACTAGATTCTCGTTGGGTCCAAGAGTTAAGACTAAAGTAAAGAGTTCGAATATCAAATTAAAGGAATAATGTCGCACATACTTGCACAATTAATTAAAAGCAACATCTTTCGCTCAATAGATCTTAAGAAGGCACCAGCAGATAGCAGATCGCCAAAAGAACAGAGAAGACAACACTCAGTTTCTTTCCTCTCATGCTCATCTCTGTGCTTGAGCTTCTCTTCCGAGCTTCCATGTTACGAAGAAGGAAAAATTTACAAGAGAAATCGCTTCCTCAATTTTGGAATGCAGAATCCTAGATACTTTTAAGACATCATATCTGGGCCTGCCGGGATGTTACTTAGAATATGAAACCTCGAACTGGCTAACAACTCATAAACCTTGGATGGTAACACAAAAGAGATGCAACTATCAATGCCCTACATACAGAAATTCACGAGTGAACTGAGGACAGTCCACAAGAACGGTAGAAGCTAATTCCCTTCCTTGATTTAGCTCGAAACATAATCTAGCATCAGTCACACAGCACACACATAAATAGCCATGAAACACACCCAACAAAATCGAACATATTTCAGCCATGAAAACACAATGTGGATTATGAATGGGACTCACTTTAACCGAGCAACTCCGCCACATTATCACAAATACAAGAATCGTGCATCAATCCAACAATCCACAATCGAGGTCACACTTTCAACAATAACCCCACAGGCCCCAACTCTATCAACATTCCAAGGATCACAAAACATAATGTGCTTCACAGTGACGGCGACAAACACTTTTCAACAATCACTCATGTCCCTTGATTTTGGATAGTATTCAATAAACCGCTCCACTTAACATCATCGCTCGATTCGCATTGAACTACACCACAACTAAAGCGATTAAAATGAGCCATCATCAACATACTGATCGAATCTGAGACAAATGATAGAGAACAATATGGTAAGTTACCTTGCGACAATTTGCAGAGAAACATCGCATTGACGAATCGAACAGCTGAATTGGAAGTGATGATGAATTGATTTGATGAATCTAAGGAGGGAATGGAGTCTGATCGAATAAGGGTTTCTCGGAGAGGAAAGATTGCCCTTTTCGAATTTTACATTTTGCGTTTGGGTTTGATTTGGTCCAAGTGACATAAACTTCTGTTCTTGACCAGAGACTCGAACTTGGTACTATTGGTTCATGATAAAATACTACATCCCTCTATGTAACATTTTAATTATTTTCATAAAAAAAATTAAATATTTATTTAATTTGAAACATAGAAAATAATAATTTTAAAAAAAGATCTTTGTATATTGATTGAAATGAAATAGAATTTCAGAATATTATTTACTTGTGAGTGATAGGAACTTCATTTGTCTCATAGTAAACCAAGAACTCGATTTATTGGTTTAATGACATACACTTCAAACTCTTGAAATTGTCATGGAGGAGTTACAAGGATAAAGGAGTTCGATGGCAAATGATAGACGCATAAGATGATACAAAGCGCTTGGGTGCTGTCATGAAACAAGGCATTCAGGTGAACCATCAAAGCCGGGCGTGGGTCTGGTCAAGCCCAGGCACGGGTCGATGTTTCCAGCGCGGAGGGATTGGACCCCATGCGAGATTCGGTTCACGGTTCAGATTTGGTTCGGGTTTGATGTATATATTCTTATTTATGAGTTTATAGATAACTTATTATAAAATTTAACTGGTATATTGAACGGAGTGAACTGTCATAAAAATTGTGCGAGGTTTTCTCTATTCGATTAGTGGATTGTTTGGGATCTTTTTCTTATATTAAATCTCGTGTGTTGTCGTTTCAATTCTTGTTCATGTTGATCGTTATTTAATTGTGGTATTCGAATTTATCGGATTCTCGGATCTAAATTCATAATATTGATGTTAGATAAAGAATTAGAAGTTGGTGAATTAGTTTTATTCATACAGAACCGATAAGTTCTCCTAACTCGAATTAAGGAAGTAGTTTAATGAACCTGATTACCAATTGAGCCTCAACTAATGAAGAATTATCATCTGGTATCTCAACAAAGCGGAGCAGGATGAATTCTAACAGATACCAGATTATAGACCTCAAACCATTATGTTTTACTCAAATTTACAGCAAGAAACCTTCAAAGCAATCACAAACTTCTTGTGAAACCATACAAACTCCTGATTCATCAAACCATAACCAACATACATGTACAAATGGTTTATCTTGCTAAACATTTCTATCCACCTTGCACACTTGATCATCCTCACCCCGATGCCCGTCGTCTCCTGACATGTGCACCTGCAGCCGCCACCTCAAACACCTGACGATCCATGACCCTCCTCCTGACCCAAAACCCCAACAGGTTCTCGTGGTGACGACGACGGTGGTGGTTGATACATATCAGAAATAGTTCTCCTATGGGACGAACCCTCCAACGAGTCCCCTCCTCTCGACGACTGCAACAACTGGTATCTCATGCCTTGTCTGGATCCATCGGACAGACAGCGCCCAAGTCTGGCGCTGTGATGGTGATCAAAGGTTTGGTGCTTCTTGACAGCATGGAGAAGAAATGGGATCAGACCTTCCATGTTTTGGTCTTCTTTTTCTCTTCTTTGCCTCTTTTCTTGGCTTGCAATGTTTCGTGTTTTTTTCAATGTGTGATGTTTTTATATATAGGAAAATGTGAAGGTCAAATGTGATAAACATGGGCAAGTGATTGGGTTTTGTTTGAATAGTTAGAAGTTTGAAGCTGAATATAATAATATTCTGAACATTTGACAAATCATCGTATTGGTATGGATTTGTATATGGTGGAGTGCAAATCATATGTGATTTGATGAGTTGGCCGGCATTTTTCAATTAACAAACCTGGTGCAAATTTGATTCCAGTGGCGGCTTTGCTCTGTAGCTTGGGGATTTGGATAAGGAGGAGGAGTGGAGGACTGAAGGAGAATTGAAACGCAAATTTTCTGGAACTCTGATGTAGATATCTGCTTATAGAATTTGCATCATCTATAATATTGAATTAATCCTTTTAACGTATGACATGTTGTTGTATTTCATAAAATAAAAATTAATTCAATGACAAAAAAACTTTTTTCCAACCATATAGAGGAGTTCATGAGATCTCAATAAAAAACAATCGAATCTTGGTAATCGCTTTGACTTTCAAGATGAACCCAGGGGCGTTCCATGGTTTTTCTTATGGTCATATTTCCACGAAAGCTTCACCCACTCAATTGTCAACAATTTGCACCAATCCCACAGTAGATATTCTTCAAAACAAACCAAATTCTACAAGCAAGAAGCAATGACAATTCAGCTATCAATTAAACATCTCACTGGAGAATCCAACTCTCACACATTTTACTCCACAGGCCAGCCACTCAAGCTGAGCTACAGGCAACACCTCAGCAAAAGAAGAAGATTCAAGCAAGAGTGAGCAACTCTGAGTCACCACTACTCCTATCACGGCAAGCCGCTTACTAACACACAAAAGATCGAGGAATAAGGTGGCAAGAGAGAGTTGACGATCTTCAGACAATGGCTAGGCCGAGGCAATGACGCGAACAACAAAGTTACCAATGGCAGCAGTGAACGCCTTCTCTATGATGCCAATAGGGCTTCCACTTTTGCAATGGGATCTTCCTCTTCTTTAGGAGTAGGGCTTCTGTTAGCCTCGTGAAACAAGTCATGCTTCCACTTCTCAACATTACCGCCATTAGAGTTGTAACTTTGCCTTCCACCATAGCTATCTTGTCCCCTATATCTCCCATTGGCGGCACCCCCGCCACCACTAGAATACCTATTTCCATAAGCATTGCTAGTCCTCTCTCGCTCATACCGTCCCCTGGTCTCAAAGGGCCTCTGCCCTCTATACGCACGATCACGCTCGCTCCTATCTGCAACATGGCCTCTTCTTTCCTCCTTCCTTTCGTTTCCTTCTGTAGGGTGTTCAGTTTGAGCTGGTACATTGGGATGCACCACAGTCTTATCTGTCGACTCAGGCTCATTCGGAAGCTTCTCCTCTCGAAATGGCCGCCTTTTCTTAGCTTGAGGGAGTTCAGACTCCCCATCATTGAACTTATCATGGCGCCAGACACGGTGGTCGTCTCCTTGAACTTTAGTTTTTTCATGCCTTCCCCGTAAATCAGTGGTTGATGATTTTCCTCCGGTCCTGTGCTTGTCTTTGGAATCTCTCTTTAGTTCGTCCTCAGAATCTCTCCATGATCCACGATCTGAGCATGACGGGAGAATTAGGTTATCAGCAAATGACATTAGATTGCATCATATAGTAAACATTGTCACAAAAATTCAAGAGTGGTATAGTAACACACTTCCCGCAATTTGATATTCCAGAATATGTCAGAAAGTAGACTTGGAGGCAGTTGCACATGCAGCAAGGAAGCTACTAGCAAATAGGAGGAGCAGTCGTACGTTGTAATCAGAATGATATGAGTTGGTAGTTCAGAGAATTAAACTGTGATGCGACCTTTGTAGAATGCAAAAAGAACTCACCAGCTGTTCTGAACCTGGAGCTTCTGCCATCTTGGCCAGCATTGCCACGCTCATCACGCTATTACAAGACAAGCAGAGCCAAGCTCATCATAGTTATAACACGCGTGCACTCAAAGGCAGGAGATTGAGAGTACTGAATAATAATGAACTAATCAAATTCGACAAATAGTAGATATTAATGGAGAACTATAATCTGACAACGTGCTAACTGCTAAGTAATTTTTTTTAGTAATCCCTGAGCAATGCACATGTATAAAAAGCTTCCATACTACTACACATCTTGGCAGTAACAGTACTAACTTTTCCTGCACAAGGTTCACAATGGCTTGTCTAGATCTCAAGAAAAGAACTATAAATCCAATAGCATAAACAATAAGCTAGTTTCAGGACTTAACTGGACCTACTACTTCCAAAATCCAATACCTGATAATAAGATCTCGACCTGGGTGCCACATCGATATCACAATCCCTGGCTCTTTCCCCATGTCTTTCAGTCTTCTTATCAAAACCAGTTTCACGCCGAGGCTCACGAGGCGATGAATCTGGAAGTCGGTGCAACCACTTTTCATCCACCTCTTTACTTCCAGCTCCTGCATTTGCCTTGTTGGGACTTTTCTCCATCTCTGGCTTCCCATCTCTTTTGGACCTATTTGGATTAAAGACAATTCGAAAGAAACATCGGGCACAACATATTTTACTTTTCCTTACCATCACATTTCCATAGAGTACACATAAGTAAAATGATATTTTGAAAGTGTGAAAGTTTAGGATGCTTAAATACTATTTTCCCCTAAATTTTATGATATTTTTCTTACGAATTACATTTCCATAGTGTACACAGTACGTAGAGGGGATAGAGTACGGTTGACAAAATGGTAAACAACCGTTCCTCCAATCGTATGGTCATGGTTTGACATTCTCCGATGTATTACAGGCTGCGTACAACTCCAACTCCTCAGACCGTATCCTTCTAGGACTTGTTGCCTTTGCGATTTTTCATGATTAGCGAAGGACTAGCATTCAGCTGGAAACTCTCAAGCTCATCAAACCCAATGCCACCATTCCTTATACCATTCCCACGTTACTCCCCCAATCTCGACAAAACACTAGACTATCATACAAACCGCAACATTTCACTTTAAACACAAACTACTCTACACAGTTCACCATTTCAATCAGCACCCCGTATCGACTACAACTCACAACTCAATTACACCGCAACAACATCGAATCAATCCACGAACCGCCAATCAACAACATCATCATCACTATATCTTCCACATTACATTACATATACACTTCACCCTCCAAACAATTTCTCCAACCCCGAAACTATTAAGACTATGTGGCCGAGATTTTGGAGAAACCCTAGCCGGAAAATCGCAGAGACATGAGTGTGAGTTGAGATTACCTTGGATCTTGTGGCGCTGATTTGGAATGGAGGCGGCGACTCGGCTCCGACTCTCGAGGCATTGGCGGCGGCTCACGATCGATCACCGTCGGCGGCGCTCGCTCGCTAGGTCGTCTTTCTCCTTCACTGGTATGCACCAGGGGGCTTGTGTACAAGCTCGTTTTAATGTTGTTCTACGGGATGCCGTTTTGACACTAGATATATTGGATAAAAAATAAACATTCCCTTGTACTCAGTAAAAATGCAACGAATGGATCGAAAATTTTCATTCATATATATAAAGAATATATATTCACATAATTTTATTAGATATAAATTATTTTTTAATATGTTCAGATGTAAAACTCATATATATATATATATGTTGAATTTTATATTATAACATTAAATTCCTATGTTTATATTTTTTTTGGGTTGTCCAGAAAATACATGCAATAGTTTTTTATTTGACAAATTTTTTACATAAAGCATTATCTAATCTATAAAATTATAGGACGTTTCAGTAACCTATTCTTAGTTATTCTAATAAAGCTCACTAACTTCACTAAAATTCAAAAAATTCAATTGACATAAATTTGTAATTTGGATCAAATGATTCTAGTTTATAATGGGACGAAAGAAGTAGAAGTCATTGAGTTGTTATTAATTTTAATCTTAGCAGCGCAAGATCCACTAGTTTACGATTGAAGATCATTCAGATGACATGATGAGGAGATGAAGGAGAACAAGTATATATATATAGATAGGCTACAGAAATTAATCACTTCAATGACGGTTGATATTGACGAAGATCCCATAATTCCATCAAATTTGATATGATTATGATACACAGATAGGATTATGGCAAGTAGTACGGTTCTGTTGTTTAATATTGCTTATAAATTGTCCAAAATACAGCATGTTCAAGCACAGTGTTAACAGAACAAACTGTCTCCGTTTAGATCGATCTTAGTAACATCGTTGTCTATTTACATGGTGTAGAAACTAAAATGTTGGATAGGAAAAAGAGTATGGATCGTATATCTGTTATTATTGCGAAAATATTAGTCAATTCTTTTTACGGTTGCAAATTCTTAGTTTATGGGAATAGTACAGTTTGCACATTTGATACTTCTTTGTTTTGGACAAAGAAAACCATGCAATTTTGCATCCGTAATAGATGAATAATGTAAGTGACACAAAGATGAAAAATCTACCTTGATCAATTAATCAATACAAGTATAGAAAGAATATACAAAATTGAAAAATCTAATTGATCAATTAATTGACTCAAGTACAGAAAGACTTAATCAACTGAATATACAATGAGGGTGTATGTGTAAATTAAGAGAGAATTACATGAAAATCAGAGATCCAATTAATTCCCCATAGAATTATAAAAGGACATACATATTGGCATATCTACCTAAGTTTTTGCTTACAAGTATTATTCATGTATGCAAGTTAGTTATACGTGATTCCAATTGCCACAAGTCCCTAACTAGTTCCGTGTTGATTCAATCCTACAACTATGTTTCCTTGCTCGATTTTGATCGAAAATGATTGAACGACATACTGTGTTATTTATTCTTGTATCGTAGTATCTTCTTGTTACAGGTTTGTCCATAATCTGTTTTCATTAAGAACATCTCTCGTGTTCAAAAAATTTAGAGCATGTATTTTTTTGAAGTTTCCTCTGCGTACGTTTCGCATGACATGAGACTCAAATCTATATACTTTTGTCTTGCTTTCACGAACTAAAACTCATGTTGGCAATGAAGCATTTAGTTTCGACTCAAGTTTTCGAGATAGCCATGTATTTTTTCTGAATCCATGTTATGAATCGGTCTCACAGGGTTCGTCGTGGATGCCGTGCCTTATGACTACAGCGCAACTATCGAGGTTAATATTCTGATTTCCTAATACAACTTGACCATACACAAAACCAGTGAATGTAACAGAAACCGCTGAGTAACTTTTACTTTGATCCAGTGCCTGGCCAGTCCTGAAAGACCTCAATATGGCGGAGGGATCATCACACCATGTCGAGTAACTCGACTACCAAAAGGCTAAACGCGAGTTAAAGCAATAGTGCAGAGTGTTCGCAGTATAAACCTGGGCACAACAGACTTGACTCTCTGATTAACAGCTGCCCAAAGATATGATCCAGCGAGCGATTTGACCCAAGCAATATGTTGTGGCAGCGGACTGCAAGCCTGTGTTTCTGTGCAAACCGGAGCAAGGCATCAGCAGCAGAATAGTCCTCCCTGCCTCTTGTGTATTCAGTAGAGTACCATTTCATCTCGTCCTCGAACACTGTCACCGTAAAGGGCCTTGAGGTGAACCAGTTCTGATATCCACTGTTGCGAAGGATGTTCTGGTTTATGCAAGCTCCTAAGAAAAATCCTGGTCTCAATTGTGAGAATCGGGCTTTCGCTCCAGTGACAGGATTCCCCTTGCCATCCACCACCTGAAGTCTGACGTTGCACTTCCTTGCTTGCAAAACAGAAGCGCATGGTATGTGACTATCAACTGTAAAAGGGAAGAACAAAAACCCCGTGACTTGTATGCCAGTAGCATGTTGAAGTCTCTAATCGTTTATCATTCTGAATTGCAACACTTGAAGCAAAGTCCTTAAATTATATGCCATGAATAGCATTCTGCGTATTGGATGTTACATATCGCAATGGGTCCTTCAAGCAAAGTCCTTAAAATTTATGCCATAATTAGCATTCTGCGTACTGAATCTTACATATCATGAAGCGTATCTGATAACTCTGGTAAAGTCGAAAGGATGTTACATAGCAAGTACCTTTTCTATGCTTTGTTGTTGACGAGAGCTCCATTCTTGAGTAAATGGCTGTAACGAAACACTATCGGCCCAAATGTCAACTGATGTATCGTTTGCCTGAAAAGTCCATCGCAAACTTAAATGACCATATCACACATGCCAAGCCTGTTGTAGTCCGGATTAAAAAATATAATCTAACCTCAAAGTATAACTTGGCGAAGCCTGAGGAGTCGACTGTGAGCCCACCCTTGAGCACAGACCAGCACCCTGACTCGGCCACAACACCGCCAGCATGTTTAAAACCATCTGTTGTTTTGAAGACTACGTTCACCTGTGCATTTCCTTTTTCCACAAAACGAAAACAGGCGTCGTCGTCGTATGCTCGACATTAGTGATTCAAGAACATTAGTACTAATACTATACATGATTGTTTGATCAGTAGATTATATCCAGAACGGAAAGCTGAAGTACAAGTGAGGATTTGTATTAGAGAGCATGAAAATTTCAGCATTATAACACATACAGGAGAAGGTGTAGAGTAAGTCTTTGTCCAAGTAAACTTTCTGTGACACGCTAGAATGTGGTTTTTCTCTGGTATGTGCTCCAATGAATTTATTTCCATCAAGCGACACGCGATGCTCAAATCTTGCATCTCCGAAGCTCGCCCATCCCTCTAACCCGTGGTTCAATTCTGGGAGACCAAAAATTAACTAGGATGACTATGAAATTGCTAATTTGATGTAAATTGCAGGTACAAAGGGCAAGTGATAGCATGGGATGTAGTAAATGAGGACTTGCATGTCCATTTTTTCGAAGACAAACTAGGAGGAAATGCATCATCGATCTTCTTCCAAAAGGCGCATCAGTTTGATGGCAATGCGGTGATGTTCGTGAATGAGTTTAATACCATAGAGGATAGCCAAGACAAGACTGTTATACCACTTAAGTATCTTCAGAAGCTGAGTCAGATTCGTAGCTATCCTGGGAACCAAGGACCAACTGCTATCGGGCTCGAGGGTCATTTCACTTTCACAAACATTCCGTACATGAGATCAGTTCTTGACACGCTTAGTCACGCTGGAGTTCCTGTGTGGATCACCGAGCTAGATGTCGCTCCAGGTCCTAATCAGGTATACTATTCAATCTTCTAGTCCCAGCTGAACTCAGACCCCAAAATTTCAGCTTAGATCATGTCCCTCACCAAGATATTGTTTACGTCGAGGCTTCACATATGATCATGACACTCTTATGTCTAATTGGTGAAATTTGTTCAGGCATCTTACTTGGAGCAAATCATGAGAGAGGCGCACTCTCACCCAGCAGTAGCAGGACTTGTGTTGTGGGCAGCTTGGAAGCCACAAGGGTGCTACAAGATGTGCCTAACTGACAACAATTTCAGGAACTTGCCAACAGGCAACATTGTCGATAACTTGATTAGAGAATGGGGAATGCGTAACGAAGACAGCATTGTTGGATTGACGGATGCCAATGGCTTCATCGAAACGACCCTTTTCCATGGCGACTATGAAGTCCAAGGTGTCGCTCCTACCGGTCTTGCTGACGCAAGGGTGAATTCATCGTTTTCTAGACAGATCACAGTGTCAGCTAATGCTGATCATAGCTCTGAGCATATATCGGACTATATTATGGAACTTTCTATGTAAAATCAACTACTATGCTGATTTGATGTAAGCAACCTAAGAGTTCTTAGCGTGATCCTTTTATTTATCGACTCATCTTAGTTGTAGTTGCAACCATTAAGTAAAAGCCCATTGATACTGAAATTTCGATCTGTTCATGTTTCTTGAGTTTCCAATAGCAACCCTTTAAAAGGTATGATACAAGAGGCACGAGTAATCCAGAAAAAAGATTCACATAACTTATGATTCCTAGTCACCACTAACTCATCCCAAATTCACATATTAATGAGTATCATCAACAAAATTCATCCACACCGGTCAATTCGACAAGAACTATACATTCTCCGGGTATAATATCCCCAAGCTATCCAAGCGTCATGGTGAAAGGTAACTTACAAGGTTTAATCTAAATATCTCCATATACTAACAAGATGTTTACTTTTTTTCGAATCCTATTATCAAATACCTTATAAAAATGTACAAATATAAATGAGGATAAACAATACTCATATATACTCGTGAGTCTATAAAACAATGTTGGCCATGTTTTTGGCCCAAGAAGGGGTTGGGTTGTTACACCATCACACCTACATTAGTCACGATATACTATACTAGTATACATCACGCGTTACATACATTATTGCATCTTCTTGCCCTAACATTTGGACACACTGAATATCTGTGACATTACTATACTACAAAGCAAAATACAATTGATCACGTTATCTCCATTTCTTCACAGTACAATCACAGGTGACCAACCTGCTGATCAAGACGACGACGACGAGGCATCACAAGTAATCCACGAGGAACCCATTTTCTTGTGGGTAATCCCAAAAACTCCAATCTTGGTGATCTAAGTTTCAGTTTTTGAATCCAATTTGTTGATCAAAGTTTCATATAACAATGCCGATTGTATTTGACAAAACATATGGGTTGGTGAATGATTGCTATTTTAGGGTTTGTTTTGGGGGTTAATTATGACCCAGTTGATTTATTTTGTGAATGCGTGGGAAATGGGAATGATTTTGGTGATGTTGTGATGTAAATGTTTGGGACTTGAGGGCATTATTTTGGTGGGTTTGTGTTTAGGATTTTGAGGTATGTGATTTCTATAATTGGGTTCAAATTTGATTTCGGATTTGGGTTCGGTTCTTGGATCTCGATGGTGATTGGAATGATGGGTTTGTTGCACTTGGATGAGTGTTTCATGTTGTTTGAGAAAGGTTCTATTTGTAAATCTTGTTGATCCTGGGTGATCAGCTCGTGTTATGATCGCAATGGTGGTGTAGTGTCATGCAAGGGTCCAAGGGTTTGTCAAGAAGGGCTGGTGATGCCTATTATGGGATTTGATCTTTTGGTGATAGAATACTAATGTCATCTAGAGGTCCATGGAAATGTGAGGATGGGATTGTACTTCCTGGGTTAACAAGGGATCAGTGACGAATGGATGATTATAACTTAGTCGGATGTTAAAAGATCATGGCAATCTTGATTCTTGACAGAATCAATATGGCGTTGAGCTATTGCAGGAGACTCGTGTCTGGACAACGGGAATAAAATGCTGATTTGATTTGCTTCTAGTGACTTTCAGATTTTTGTAGTTGATCATGGAGCAAATGAATGTTTGTGATTTTAATGAGAAATTGTTGTGGAATAAGAAGGCATTGGTCTAGTATTGATTTATTAGTTGTGGTTTGACCGGCGCTACCAGATGAATGATATCCTTTGATTGGTCCAGATTGGTTTATCGTGACGCTCAGATTTGGTGTTGCTTTATCATGCTTCTAACATTTCGCATATGCCTCGATTTCTTGATGTTAATAAGGTCTCATCCCTACTTTTATGTCATAGTTGGGATGGGTGCACCCAAGCAAAAATGGACAGCTGAAGAAGAAGCAGCTTTAAAAGCTGGAGTTCAAAAACATGGTTCTGGAAAATGGCGCACTATCCTTAAGGACCCTGAATTCAGTGGTATCCTGTATTTGCGTTCGAATGTTGATCTGAAGGTACTGGTCTTGTAATTATGTGCATCTGGTTTCAACTGATTAGCTTGATTTTATGTTTTTAAGTTTAGAAAGGAATCTGGTGTTGAAGTTCATATCTTACCTTATTGCTATGCTATTCCTTGATGTCCTTTTAAGTATCATATTGTCCCTGCACAGGACAAATGGAGAAATTTGAGTGTGATAGTAACTGGGATGGGATCTCGGGAGAAGTTGAAGGTAGCGTTTAAAAGGGGGCAATCTACACCAAAACAAGATGAGAATAGAAGTGCTAGTGAATTACCTCAAACTAATGAAGTTCCTATCTCTAGTTCTAGCCGGACACTGCAGATTCCTGATTCCAGAGGATCCACCGTCAGGTTAGATATCTTTCCATCATATATCAATCACGAGTTACCGACTATGCTATGCAATGAATTGTTTGTTTTCGTTTATTCTTCTCTCTACCCTTTTCTGGCCAGGAGTGGCAGATATAGCTGAGTGCCCATTTGATGGATCTTTGCAGAACTTATACCTTCTTAGTCTTATTGTTCTAAACAATTTTTAAAATATTTGTTGATCTTGAGTTGTGTAGGTTGGGCAATCTCATATTGGAGGCTATAACAGAATTGAGGGAACACGGTGTCTCTAATGAAACTGCTATAGCTTCCTACATTGAGGTACTTCATCCAGTTGCCTCACGCTTCAGAGATTTGGTGATAGGTCTTGGACTTCCTGCTAAATATACTTTAGTGGGTCAGTTTTCATTTTATGCTACTACACTAGTTCGAATCTTGTACATGTCGGAGATGGACCTTACTAATAGGCCATAAGGGCATTGAAGAGAAGGTGGTTAGAAGGAAGACATGTGGGAGTGAGGGTATGTTCTATAAGTAATTTATGGGTATGCCCAAACTCAGTGGAAACTGTGCAAAATGTGACATAATTCATGCAAACCAATTCTATCTGGTGGTACCAAAAACCTTTGGAGATGAGGATGATGATGTTATATCTCTTCTTTGCTTGTACTCCTAGTCATCTACCCAAAACAAAAGGCAACAGGAAAAAGGATGAAATTGGTTTTCTGTTAGCCGCTTTTGTTATGTCATGCGTGGTTTGTCTGCAGGATCAGTATTGGGCTCCTCCTGACTTCAAAAGATTGTTGTCCGCCAAATTAAAGTTCCTGGTGTCAATTGGGGAACTCATTAAGGTAAATGCTTTATCATTGGCCAATCAAACAACATGTGGACTTGCACCTTCCCTGGCTTTATTTTTGGAGATCAAAAGTTTAGCTTTTAGAAGGGGAAAAAAATCCTCTTCGCCTGGTCCGATAGCAAGTATGACGAGATAGTGCCGGCTTTTGCACATTACCTGTGTGCATGTGTTTGCATGCAACCTTTTATGCACACAGACCCCTCAATCTACTGAACTAATTTGAAGTTTCTGCTTAATGGTAGTCATCTTTTACAGGTTAAAGGACATTACAGGATTCCACCAATGGCATTATCTTCAGACAAACAGAAGCAAAATCCCATGATAACACAGGCTACGAGGCAACTTACTACATCAAAAATGGAGAGGACTCCAGTACCGATCCTCACAAGATCTCAGATTGACTTGGAGTTGGAAAAGATGAGGAATATGACAGCACAAGAGGCTGCAGCTGCAGCTGCTCGTGCCGTTGCTGAAGCAGAAAAGGCTATAGCAGAAGCTGAAGAGGCAGCAAGAGAAGCCGAGGCTGCAGAAGCTGATGCGGTGACTGCTCAAGAATTCGCAAAAGCTGCAATGGAAACACTTGGAGGCAGAAGTATACAAAAAATGGTATGATCCTCCAAACACATTGTAGATTGTAGAAACACTCTTGACTTTACTAGTTCCTTTGGGCTGGGAATTCTCTTGCAAATGTTTTGTCATGCATCTGCTGTGGAAATATTTAAAATTGTGAATGGTTGGTCGAAACAGGTTTCAGTCGGTTAACTATCAACACCAAACTGTTAATCAACAAGTTTCAATGTATGAAAAGATTAGCTTAGATTGAAGAAATCAATTCCTTGTAGTATCACTATTAACTGATGGCGGTATATATTGAGAAATATAATGTTGTTGCTTCCTAGCTTAAAGATCTTGTTTCTCATGATGAACAGATGATGCATGCTTGAATGGGATCTCTCATATGGCGAGGGAGGGTAGCACACCATAACACTTAGAGTGGCATCTACTCCGCTCATTTTTTATGCTGTAAATATAGTTATGCTTGTCTGTTATCTTTCCTGGACTACTTGTCCAATGAGTTCTCTATGGCCAGATGAAATGTAGGTGCAGATGGCGGCTAGATGAAGGGAATGTCTGTTTGGCCGTCGAGATCTGCCTCAATTTTGTGTTTTTGCGCTCAATTAGTCCACGTCTTTTGGAGTAATGTATATCATAG
Organism: Drosera capensis; assembly: GCA_001925005.1. Lineage (NCBI taxonomy): Eukaryota > Viridiplantae > Streptophyta > Magnoliopsida > Caryophyllales > Droseraceae > Drosera > Drosera capensis. Next base: position 27,296 of record LIEC01007617.1, read on the forward strand.
TTTTCTTGTTTCTGTGCATCGCAGCAGCCGTTAAATCTTTGTAGCTCAATAATACCTTTGCGACTATGGTAAATTCAAATGTCAGTAATTTATTAGTAAGTGGATTGAATTTCCATACATCTTTCGTCCAAGTACTAAGCAGTTAGCATCCAAAGCTAGTCCACACTAGCTCCATTCTGATTTGGTCTTTCGTATCTATTATGTAGCGAATATCTTCTCTTCTGGGATTGAATTTTTAGGTTGGAGTAATGCAAATGATCGACTCATGGAACCTTGGTGTTAACATTGTGGGCAAGTGCTGACTGAAGTACATCGATCATGTTTAGCATATTTGGCCTTGGGTACATGAACAGCTACATGCCTGACAGCCGAAGCAGTCGGCGTATAGCTACTGGCTAGACAGCCAAAGCAGTCAGTGAATAGCTACCAACCTGACAGCTGAAGTGGCCGGTGAAAAAGAAAAAGAAAAAGACATCCTTTTTGCCTGGTCCGATTGCACTTAAGATGAGCTAGTTTGAAGTTTCTGCTTAATGGTAGTCATCTCTTACAGGTTAAAGGACATCACAGGATTCCACCCCTGCCATTATCTTCAGACAAACAGAAACAAAATCCCATGATAACACAGGAGACGCAGCAACTTACCACACTGAAAATGGAGAGGGCTCCAGTACCGATCCTCACAAGAACTCAGATGGACTTGGAGTTGGTAAAGATGAGGAATATGACAGCACAAGAGGCTGCCACAGCAACTGCTCGTGCTGTTGCTGAAGTAGAACTGGCTATAGAAGAAGCTGATGCTGTAAATGTCGTATACTTTAGCCATGGGTGGTTTGTACATATACCTCGAGATCCAAGTGACTCCATGTATATAAAATCTGATGTTTTGTGTCTTCTTTGAAATGAAATCGTTTCTTGAGATGTGTACTCCAGCTTTTGTTTCCATTCAGCACGACGCCTTGATTCATGGTGGGTGAACTCGGTATTTTTTCCCTTTTGTAACACAGCATGTCCCTTGAAGCTCAATCCAACCATTTACGTGAGTGACAGATGTGTACTATTAGAACCGGCAGAAAAAAGAGCGCATTTCATACGCAAAAAAGGAAAAATAAATCGTCTTAAAAAATGATTAGGTTGCGTCAGCCGGGAATCGAACCCGGATCTATTGCTTGGAAGGCAATTATCCTGACCTTTGGACTACTGACGCAGGTTGTTGGTCAATAAAGGAGTTTTAATACAAGGAGTACGTGCACTTTGTTAAAAATAATTTTATAGTACAATTTTTATTTTGGTTTGATATAACTGCAGTAACTATAGCAAATTATCTGCCGTTACTTCAAAATTACAAGATGAATCAGATTTGAAAGAAGAAAAAAAATCTAAAAATATAATTCAAATATTTAAATTTACCCCCAAAATTTTAAAAAACAATCGACAAGAACTAAAACTACAGTTAAAGGTTGCAAGCAATTCCTTTTTTCCTATATATATTTTTATGTTGAATTGGGGTTATTGCAATTGCGACTAAGCAATCTTTCTACATTTGAAACCAAAATCAAATTTAAATTATTATTTATTTTATCACACGAAAATTATAATACTTTGATCAGGTCGAGAATTTATATATATGTGTTGAATTTATTTTAAATAATATTCAAATTATTATTTACTGTAACAGCTGTGAAAAGAGTTAGTGAATATATTGCAGTTGATTTGATGTTATTTTTTTTATCAAATTAAAAAATCTTATAATTTTTATGAGACGTAAAAAATATAATATTATGATAAAAGGTGGCTTGAGAATCTGGTTGGAAAAATAAAGTACGTCTATATCGGACAGGATGACGTGGGGGTTGTCCTTATGGTATCATGCATTATGAAATGAAGTCGGATGCATGGGCTCAATTCAATGGGCTTGAGCTTTGCTATATTTTCATCATGGCAATGTCGATGGTCAATTACTCTATGGCCCATACATGAGATGCCCACTTCATGGGCCGAGATCCCAACATCTAGAACATGCTCGGCCCAATAGGTTCAGTCACCAATATTCAAAGGACTAAAATGTCAATCTCCTCTTCTCCTGTAATCAAGGTGTGCAAGTTTTCTACACTCTTTTTGTTACCTGCAAGAGTTGCAAGTTTTGGCCAGAAGGAACCTCCAAATGTTCAATTACGCAATGAAAGCATAACATTTAAAATAATTAAATGTGTGACAAGGATGTTAATATTTCTTTTGGTACAAAGTTCAAGGAGTGTTAAGTCAATGGTGGGTTAACCACACTAAGCAAGATCATCATACTAGGAGTCGTAGTTGCTTTGGTTTTAGGTGGTGGTGGTTTAGCGCCACCGTGGTAGGATTGAATAAAAATAACGGAATTGAACTTGTTGACTCCGTATGAAATGATACGATAATTTATAATGATTTGATATGAATTATCTATCAACAATCATATTCGACCCACACTATCTTGGAAATCCTTCCCAACTTTAAAAATTCAAGAAGTATTAGTCAATCGCGTTAGTATTTCTTTTGGTACAAAGTTCAAGGAGTGTTAGTCAATGGTGGGTTAACCACACTGCAAGCAAGATCATCATACTAGGGGTCGTAGTTGCTTTGGTTTTAGGTGGTGGTGGTTTAGCGCCACCGTAGTAGGATTTAATAAAAATAACGGAATTGAACTTGATGATTCCATATGAACTGATACGATAACTTATAATGACATGATATGAACTGTCTATCAACAATCATATTCGGCCCACACCATCTTAGAAACCCTTCACAACTTTAAAAGTTTTGAAGTAATGTAAATGTTCATGTTCATCATGGATGAATCAAGATTCAAATCTTGATGTTTCGTTACTCTCTTGTAGTCGATTGAGCACAGAACTTCCTATTCGGGTCTGTCGCAACTTTACCCAGCCTAACTTCATTGTGAACATCTCGTTGTCTTCACGGTCGCTTATTTCTCCCCCACATTCAACTACAACAGGAACAACCATCTGTTTCCAGCTTTATAATATAACTACTTTTTCTAAGCTGATGCTGTTTCTTAGTCTTAAAGTAATTTATCCATTGAAAACCTTAACCAAATGATTAATTAAACAGCTGAGGAGTATATATCAAAGTCAGAGTTGGAACATCTTCTTCCAACTCTGTTAGATTCATTTTTCATTTCATCATCTTCTTCGATCACCACTCTATTGATTTTCGGTCTTTAAGTGAGTCCGGTGGTGATTGATCGATTGAACGAGAAAATGCAGATGGCGGAGGGTTCCAAGGCGGAGGGAGAGGATGAGTTCCAGCCTCATCCGGTGAAAGAGCAGCTGCCTGGCGTCGATTATTGCATCACCAGTTCTCCTCACTGGCGTCCGTATTCTCTATCCAATTAAATATTTTCTTGCCATTTTTCCTACATATTGTTGTTACATAGTTGAGTTGATCATGTGAAGTGAAAGTGTTGGAGTAAATGATTGCACATTAGAAATGTTGCATAAACTTGAAATACTTAGTATGATATCACAATAAAACCCGGGTCTGAGAAAATAAGATGCATTCAATCTTATCATTGTTGTAGATACGTAAGAGACCATTCTCCGATATGAGACTGGGAATGCTGTGCAACAGAACAATTCTTCATTAGCGACATATACATATATTTGAATTTCTGACACTTGATGACTATAACTGGTTCAAATTGTATCCGTTGCCTTAGCATATTTAGTTTAATATCTCTCATCCTATGCATTGCAGCTGAGGCTATCATTCTAGGATTTCAGCACTATGTGGTAATGCTAGGAACGACGGTCATCATTCCAACCATACTTGTTCCCCAAATGGGTGGTGGAAATGTAAGATTTGCACATATCATATGCTTGATTCCTCGCGGATTCTATGTGTATCGTGAGTGAGTAAATACCTTTGTCGCCTCTTTGTCAGGAAGAGAAAGCTCAAGTGATACAGACTCTACTCTTTGTTGCTGGTCTGAACACTCTTCTGCAGACACTTATAGGCAGCCGTCTACCAGTAGTAATCGGCGGCTCATATGCGTTTATAATTCCGTCCCTTCTCATAATATTCTGCGAGAAATATACCGAAATCATTGATCCTGATGTGGTTAGTTCAGCTTGATTTTAAGTCTACTTATTCCGTTCATTACCTGAGATATATTGTTTATAACTTGTTGCATTCTGGCATTTGATTGGATTGGTGTCTAGAGGTTTAGAGAAACAATGAGAGCAATACAGGGAGCTGTCATTTTTGCGTCAATGTTGCCTATCGTGGCTGGCTTATTGGGACTGTGGAGAATCGTTTTAAGGTGAGGTTGCGCTATGATCCTGTCTATAATCATTTGGCATGTTTCACACATCTTATTCCTTGTTTTCATACATTGGCGTGTAGGTTCTTGAGCCCGCTTACAGCCGCTCCTCTTGTGATTCTTACTGGACTCGGCCTATTCCAGTGGGGTTTTCCTCAAGTAAGATGGCAAATCTAGTTGTTCAGGTTAGTTTGAGCATCTAGCACAATCTCAATCAGATGATCACAATCGTATTTAACCTTTATTACTGTTCGACTTCTGGCTGTAGTTGGCCAGATGTGTTGCAATTGGATTGCCAGCATGGTTTCTACTGGTCTTCTTCTCTCAGGTTTGTGGCAACATTGCATTTGCAACTCGCATTATCTCCATTCTTCACTGCATCACTGTATTAAAATCCATAACCAATGTTATCATTTCTTCTGCAGCATCTAAGTCACATTGTAGGAAAAAAGCAAGCTGTGGGACATAGACTTGCTGTTATTTTCTCAATTGCAATTGCATGGGCACTCGCCGGGATTCTGACATCAGCAGGTGCATATAAGCACAGCTCCCTGGAAACTCAGTTCCACTGCCGCACTGATCGTTCTGGCCTCATCAGTTCTTCCGCTTGGTGAGTCAAAACAAGAACATATTCAGGACAATGTTTGCATATGTTAGTCGTGATAGGCCACTGTTTTATATATGTTTATTTCTCCTAAGAAAAATTATTTTTCCTTCTTTTCTTCTTATATCCTTTCCTGTCATAGCTGAGATTTGGAAAACCAATATAGGATACGATTCCCTTATCCATTCCAATGGGGACGTCCTACTCTAAATGTCGCAAACGGGTTCGCCATGATGGCTGCTGCTTTCGTTGCTCTCATCGAGGTTCGTAATTTCCTGTAATCTGTGCAAGTTTCATGTTTGGACTGAAAATTGGTTTCAGAAGAACATCTTGGCTTCTATGAAGCATATTTCTGTCCCTTCTTGTACAGTCCACAGGAGTCTTCATGGTTGCTGCAAGATATGGGAGCGCAACACCAGTACCGCCTTCCATTTCCAATCGCGGCATATCCTGGCTGGTAAACCAATGCCTTTTTAGAACAACTGTCTTTCAGCAATAAACTATTATATTACACCGCTTTCAGCCGTTTTTATTATTATTGTGTTTTGGGTGTGTTCTTAGGGAATTGGTATGATGTTGGATGGCATGTTTGGGACAGGAACTGGCGCCACTGCATCAGTGTAATTGCTTGAGTTTCATGTTCTGTCCATCTCTAAAGTTTTGTCCAAAGGATTTTTAACTAATTTCTTCGGTGTCCTCATTCAGCGAAAATGCAGGGCTGTTGGCCGTAAACCGAGTTGGGAGTCGCAGGGTCATCCAAGTATCAGCAGGGTTCATGCTGCTCTTTTCTGTGCTTGGTAATCTCTTATACTTGATTCCTGTACTATCAACATTGCTTAAACAAAAAACTGATGTACCCGTTCTTCTGTGCTACACATGCTGTGAATCTAAATAATTCCAGGCTTCTAAGCAATTGACGTTTGATGCAGGAAAATTCGGTGCAGTCCTTGCTTCAATACCTTTACCAATATTTGCTGCAGTCTACTGTGTTCTCTTCGCCTATGTCGGTAAGCATATGATATATATCTACGATCTACTCAAATTCGTAACACTTTGGGAACTGGACTCATATCACATCCCTAAAACTCCCAACTAATGAGTTTGAGGCAATCCATAACAATAAGATAGAGCCAACCGTTCAGTGACTGAAAGAACTATAGTTCATTCAATTATACTCGACGACATAATTGGATGAAAGATTGCTCTGTATGTGCAGCTTCAGCAGGAATAGGAATGCTGCAATTCTGCAATCTCAATAGTTTCAGGACCAAGTTCATAATAGGAATTACATTGTTCATGGGACTTTCCGTGCCGCAGTACTTCAACGAGTTCCTCCTAGTCACAGGCCATGGTCCGGTCCACACGCATTCTAGAGTGGTATATAACTCTACAGCAATCGACTTATATATCTACCTAACTTAAATATTTGATTCTGATGCTTTGCATCACAATCTGCAGTTCAACAGCATGATGCAAGTGATCTTCACCTCCCCCGCGACAGTGGCTACTATCCTCGGGTTATTTCTGGATTTGACCATTGAACGACATCAGCATGCAACACGGCTAGACAGCGGCAGACATTGGTTGGAGAAGTTTTTCTCCTACAAGTCTGACACAAGGAGCGAAGAGTTCTACGCATTGCCTGCTAATCTTGATAAATACTTCCCTCCAGTGTAACATATCACAAACTTAAATCACGATAGTGCGCAAAATATATAGAATACACACGTATTGAGACATTGGGTTGAGTGATTCGATCAGTTCATCAGAATACCACAATGATTAGCACTGAATATCTCAGTTCTCAACATGGAACGTTTAATTATGTTGCTCTGATGCATCTTGTTTAGATATCATATCAGAAGACGTATTTAACTTGGTCGCGGCCTGTTAAGCGTTGAGTTACATGTAGGTAACCATATTACATAAGGTTTACTGGACAGTGTCAAAAAGTTATCCTGTTACAGTCGCAGGAAAGGAAAAAGCTTAGTCATACAATACATGTGACTGGTTTCTACCAAAACTATCATCATTTTCTTTAGAAAAGAAAATTTCAGATATTGTCTCAACATTTTCAACCAGAGCACTCATGATCAAATCAACTAAGAAAAAATTGGGAAGACTTTGTAAAGATTGTGTGTACTTAAATTCCAACTTCATAATTATAACAAGGAATTGGAAAAAGTCAAATATACCTAGCAATCAAGCGTTTTGAATAACATTACCCCAGTGCAGAAGTCATCACATTAATTTAATATCGAGTAGTCAAAATAGTAAAGCATTTTCCGTGAGAATAAGGGTGTTCAAGAGAATATTTCATTACTTATGATGTTTCCAAGAGGACATATCATTATGATATTTCCAAAGTTCAAATTGCAATCAATTCTTAACAATCCCAAGATCAAGAACAATATGAACCTCTGAATCCTTTCGAAAATCTTTGATTATCTACTTAGCTCTCTCATTATCAAGACTCGGGAATTAAAAACTGTTGTTTTATGGAGATCAAACTACTATGCTTTGTCTTTCTGACGAAAACATAGGGTTATTTGTGTGCTGACGACCCAATGGAATCCAACCATGGTAGTGAAATTGCCATTTTTCAAGTGCAATCATTCACTTAGTTGCAATGAGAAACAACCCATTAATGTAAATACATGACTATACAAGCATCCTCCACAAAACATTAATAAAATCCATGAATTTGGACTTTTAGAGGTCTAAGCAGAGAACACCATTAATCAATGGGTTTTTTTTTATTCATGATGATGTGCACATAATAGAAAACGTAACCAAAATTCTTTTATGTATGATGCTAATCCTTTTCGAGAATCCCAACAAATTATCCCTCAATCACTCTTCATATGATGGCCAGATTCATCACTCAAAAATCCAACAAGACATTCATTTTCCAAAGAAGAAAAGAAACCTTGAATCATGAAAACAAAACATGATAACATACATACATCTAACTTCTAAAAAACAGGTTATAGAATCCGATAATTATTTTATTTACTTACAGCATGTATGTATGACGATCACCAAAAAATCAAACCCATTCCTCGATCGATTTCTTACTAAATGGGAGTGACATTCCCGGGGCGATCCGCGGCCTTCAACGTCTTATCAATAAGTTTACGAGCATTCCTACTCCTTATCTCAACCTTAACGCTCGCGCTCTTATCCATCTTTATATATGGCTTACCGTTCTTAGACAACTTCGATGACGACGACGATGATTTCTTCTTCAATGCGCCCTTAACTTTCGACTTTATCCTCTCTACTAAACTCTCCATCATCGCCATGATAGATCTGATCACTCTATGGTATTGTGAACTTTGATGGGTTATGTGTTGAATGTTGATGGTACAGAGTATATAAGGGGGGTGGTTTAGGGAAAATGGGGTTGGGGTTTGAGGGTATTTACGAGATTGCCATTGGGTTTTGGTTGGGGAGTTGAGTATTCGAGTATTGATGCCGCACTGTGCGTATGGTTTATGTTGACTTGGAGTTTTATGAATAAATGAATGAACATGTGGAATTTGGTGATAAACTTTGTACTCACCTGAAGGGAAATTTGTTGAAGTGTGGATGGCTTATTCCACACACACATTCCGTTTCAATTGATTTGATATCTTAATTTATATATATATGTTGATTTTTTATATAATAATTAAATTGTCTTTTGATTTTTAAGAATGAGAAAAAGGAAAGAAATAAAGGAATAACTTGATGTGATATAAAATAAATAATAAAGATTTTTTAATATTTTTATAAGTAAAAAATTTTAAAATAGGATAATATCATAATTTAATTAGGATGATGAAAAATATTATAATTTTATTGAGATAGATAGAATACACAACACAAGTTACATTTCAAAAGAATAAATAAATTGGATTATCATCGGTGTCAAAGACGATTAAAGGGTTATTTGTTATTGTTAACAATACTAAAAATAAAAACAAAAAACCATAATGAAAACAAAGTCACCATTCGTTTTAGGAAACAAAAATCGAAAACAAAGGGTTTTGTTTCATCCACCAATAAAAAAATAAAAAATAAAAAACATAAATGATACTTATAAAACAATCAGAATATTTGACGCAACAAAATGATTGACTAGTGCAATTAAAAGAGAGATTAGTATTAGAATTAAAAAAAGAGAGAGAGAGAGAATCTTTATTTTTTTTAATAAAAAAAGAGAGACTGGTACTACTTGTTAGGTTTAAGATACAGTTTCTCTCCTGAATGTGATAGAAATAAGATCGTGTTCTATCTCATCTTCTCAAACTCTGTGCGTGACCAGAACGTAGGCGTTATTACTAATAGGAGTACGTTTCAAGTTGCTTGGGCATGTTTCTCCTACATCTTCTTGCCTTTTAAACATTGGGTAGATTTTGAGTTCTTTTTTCATCAACAAGGAGGAATAAATACTTGACCATCGAATATAACACTGAAGTTCTATGCCATGTAAACATGACAATTGATCACAGGAAACAGATAACCTGAATCTAGCTTCCCAGGTGACTAGAAGAAATACTAGAAACTACAGCTAGCAACTCTCGTCCACATAATCCGTCGACTGTTAGATTAATAAAGTTGACAGGAATTTATGTTACAAAGCTATGACTTACACTATGGTGCTGGTTCCTTACAAATCCAACATAGTTCGTTGGAGACAACGGAAAGCAATCTTTTACATAATCTCACCACGGAAAAACGGAGCGCTGAAGAAAGAGCTGGAGAAGGTCCCTCCCCCGTTGGGGAAGAGCGTGAGGAGGCAAATGAGGAAGAGGACGACTCCCCATGCAAGTCTGTCCTCTCCGAGAGGAGTGATCTCGTCTTTTGCTGGGATCTCTTCTCCTCCTCGGAAGAAGGTTGCGAACAGTCCCCATGCCAAGCACAGGACACTCCCGCTAAGGCCCCCGATGCCTAGCAAAGCAGAGGTGCCAAATGAAAGTAATGCAGCAGTGCTCCTCCCAAACAAGGCCTGTGCTATGCGGCCGCCTTCTAGTCTCCCACAGGGAAGCAAGTTCAACGAAGTCACCACCATCCCTGTGGCATGAATAATGCAACATTGTCGCCATGGTGATGCTGGGAGTGTGCATTGTAATAATCAAATATGCGACTTAAATGTGAAAAGCCGACTGCTTATAACATGCCTATATGATAACAAGGCAATGCGGGACTTACCCAGAAGGCCAGCAAAAGCAAGGGGGTCAATCGGAACTCCCACTCCCTCAACAGCATTAGGCAACACATTTCCAAGATCATCAGCGTATGGCCCGATCACATATTGGATGAATGAAAGCAGGGGATTGTTATAAAAGAACTGAGGCCTGATATACCTACAAATATTGAAAAAAGATTGAATCTTCCATCCACCAAGTAAGAACAAAGTTAGTTGCTCAACGATTAAACAAGATCATCAGCAAGGATTAAGAGATCAGACAACTGCCAACAACTGGATCAAGAATGCGTATAACACAAATATCAGTGCAATTCAGCATATCAATGCTAGGGGAAAAAAGGAAGTATGATTTAGGACACTTACAATGCATTATCACCTCCGTTGAAGCTGCCATCAGCCACAAAAGCAGCAATAGCAAGCACTAGGGATGTCAAATATGCGCTTGCGGTGCGAGCAACAGGAATGTCAAAAAGAGCCTTCTTACTCGGAAGAAGCGACTCATAGTTATTCATTACTCCCAAGCATCCAGTCCAGTTAGAAGGGACAAGAAACGACGGACTAAGCTTCACGCCATATTTTTTAGCTGTTAACCTTGTCGCCAGCTATAAGGTGAAGCATCAGATAATGCCTTGACAACGTTTAATATCTAATCTAACATCTAAGTTAGACTTACGTTCGCTGCTTATGTTTCCAGTCAGCTTTATCATGTTGGATGAAAGTTCAATCAAGAAACAAGAGAAAAATAACTTTTAGTTATTATGGTGCGACAATTTTTCGTGTCATCCTCTCTATGCAAGAGATCAAAAGCACTATGAAATAAATCAGGAGAAACAATTCACAGATTGAGGAAAAAAAATAAGACACCTCAGTCTGAGACTAGAACCAGGTAACACAAGTTTTAAAATTGCTTGTACAGTACCTCAGAAACGCCCAAAATGGAGAGGAAACCACCGAATAGGGGCACAACATCTGCCAGATAGTCATCAAATGTGGCGTCCGGCTTCACAAAGAAGCCACTAACTATTGCAATGGTTCCAAAAGTTGTGACACACAATGCTATTGCGCTAATATAACCCCAAGGAGTGCTCAACTTGGTAGCCTCGAATTCCAAATCGATTTCTGATTTCGGTTGCACCAAGCATACCTTAACAACAACAACAAGACGAAGAAGTTCCAACCAATTAATTCCAACGCAAAATGAATCGTTCGATCTTAAGCAAAGCCCTCATACCTGACCAATCAGTTGGACATTTCCACAGCAGATATGTCATAGTTGCCTTGCTTGCTTCATTTTTTGCCTCTTTTTATCTACACACTTTTAAAAATATTTTGGTGTCCTCATATTTCATATTACTTTCTCTTACACTCCATAAAACCATGATCATGTATACTTGTGCAATAATAAAGCTCCATGAACGGCTTATCAAAAAAAAAAAAAAAAAAAAAAAAAAAGCTCCATAAACGAAGATCTTGATTCAAATACCTGCTTTGTTATATCGTCCTTCTTCTCTTCCATGAACCAGACAATCACATCTCTCCCAGCTGCTTCAGACAGCTTCTTCTCTAATTTCGGTGTCACTTCCTCAATAGGCCTCCTCAGATTCCCAATGAAGATACCTCCGTCACCGAATCTCCTAACATCCGTGGCAAAAAAGGTGTCGAACCCAAAACATCCCCTCAACTGTTATCCCGGAAAGGGAGAAAGAACAAAAGCATGTATGTCAGAAAAAACTGATTTGTGCCGCAATAATAACATCCAAGGAAAATGTTTATGATGATATGCAAGAAAGAAAAAAAAAAGGTCTCCTAGTAACACAGATCAACCTATAATACTTGCAACCACAAAACAATGGCTAGAAAGAATGTAGAAGTGTAATGCTGAAATCTAGTCCAACAAAACGAAACATCGAAATAGTTGGCTCCAAACATGTCAAACATACCTTTTAAATCCCAACAGTAATCAACAGCAGAATTGAATTTAAGCGCATTCAACGCTCAAAACACGAGAAGCATTTGTTTGAGGAGATGTACCAAATTTGTGTCATACACATAGATGAACTACTTCTAATCTTAACTCGATCTTCATATTCCTAGACCTATTATCTAGGATTATCGACTCAATGAAGTTCTTGCTAGAAGCCTGATTACGACTACTACTTATCATATGCCAACATAGTTGTATACTAGCGATATGATCTTCGACATTGTCTCAATCCAATCGTATCAAGTACTCTAAATTATCCTCATCTCAGGTGCAAAAGGATAGACTGCTAAGAATCAAGCAAGAATTCATTAACAACTTACATTACATTCTTGTTCTATCATTAGAAACACTCATATCAAGCAATTACACCAACAATCCCTTTACTCAAAACAACACATTCACATAGAATTCCATCAAAACAAACAATCCACGATCAACCTCATCAGTTCCAAGCACAACCAACCAAACCAAACAAAGCAAAACAACACATCGAACAAAATCGAACCCACCTTATTCAAATCAAGAGCTTTGAACGCCGCCTCGGCCATCTCCAACCTCTCCTTCTCCTTCACCAAACCATCACGAACCCACTTCCCGAACAACCCAAACACCCCACCACTCCCTTTCCTCTCATCATCAAGTTCCCTCAGCTTCCTCTCAGTCCTCTTCTTCTCCAGCTTGATCGCCGCCTCGATCGACGGGTTCCCCATAAACCTCTTGAACTCCTCGTCCTCCTTCCAATCCATCTCCTGCTCCTTTCCCCTCAACTGGGTATCATCAGAAGATGCACCAGCATCATCGCCCGCGGTCGTCGAAACAGGTGGTGGTGGATTTGGAGTTGATTCCACAAGGGTTTGAGGATCATTGTTGTTATCTTTGAGGGAGAAATTGAGGGGTTTTGGGTGTTGGGGTTTTGAACGATGGGGTTTTGAGAAGTGGGGTTTTGAGAAGGGGCAAAAGGGTCTTTGGTGGTGGTAGTGAAGGTGAGAGGAGGTGAAGGGGGAGAGGAGAACTATGGTGGTGGTAGCCATGGGAGGAGAGGAGGGGAAGCATGGTGATTTGAAAGGAAGGGAGGAAATGGGGATTTTGGGTGAAGTCTAGAAAGATGGAGAAGAAGATGAGTGTCCAGCTGAAGGCCCGCTTCAATGTCTCGTGTCTGATGATGTTTGGTTATGGAGAATGTTTATCCATTTGGTTATGGAGAAAGATGTTTTTTTTCCTTTTTTTTTTGGGTCAAAATCCATTTAAAGATGTTAGTATCCCGTAGGTGATGATTCATTTCATTGTGTGATGACTTGTGAAAGGATCATTTCATGAAAAATATGATGTCATCATCGTATTTTCTTCGTAGTATAAGATAGACAACACTGAATAGTAATAATGGATTTTCAAACATCATTTCAAACACTAGCATTAGACCATTAATTATGAACCATAACAGTCATGAATCATCCAACAATGGATATCGGCAACGTCCCAACACACCATATAAGATCGTCAAACCTGAAACACCAATATGAAGCTGTGAGCAACATGATTTCGTAGAGCACACCCATCTCTGCTATACTTCCACTACAAAATGTAACCTTGAGCTAACAACCATCAAATCTGCCTATATATACATACAGACCATTGCCGTGGTAATTACAAACCAAACAGGGCCAACCTTTATAATTAAATTATGCCGAAGCCTTTACAGATTGCGAAGGAGATGCAATGTGTGAGATCCAACAGGATCTACAACAAAAACGAATCCAAGGGCGTTAGACTAGCAACAAATGCCATCGCGCCGGAAAGGAGCAAGCGAAGCACACAGCAAGCAAGAACACCTTCGGCTATCACCAAAATCTTCTTCCTGGAAAAACTATGCACACCAGGAATTCGTCAAACCATTTCCCAAACAACCAGCGAACGGTTCCGAAATAGATCAGAGACTCCAAGCTAACTGCACCAGCTTGAGATTTCATGTTAAATATGAGACCACTGCTAGTACTCGCCAAGTATAACTTCACCAGGCTCCTGCAACAAAACAATAAATCTGAAACTGCTGCTTCGACCACACTGTAAATGTTATGCAACCTAACCTCTCTTACACTGCCTTATACAGCCAGATGAATGAGCAAAGGTATTTGGTTGGTACCATGTAATATGAAATTGAGAATCACGGAATCACAGTATAGAATAGCAGACTACATTTTGAGATTGTAGTTCCGATCTTCAAGCAGGTATGGAAAGCAACTATGAAAAAGAGAGTTTGGATAAATGCTTATTACAAATAGCATATCACTACTTAGTCAGTTACCAGTAAGCGAAGCCAATCTTTACCATGGTATACGCCACTGAAAGCTAGAGATAAGCTGAAGATTACTCTTGAGACAAGACATGATTAACAAGGGTGGATAGATTTCTTGAAGGAGAATTGTTCAGCAACTAAATGATAATTCAACAGAGAAGGGCGACGCCATGAAGAGCAGATGATCGAAGTTCAAATGGGCGATGCCATAAGTTTATGACCATTCAGCACATGTGTAGTGGTTGATATTTGAGTCAGCATTTCATGTCTGACACATTATCCCATCTCTACTCCAAAAATGCTTCAAACTTAAGCTACGATGATGCTTTCCGGATCCCAAAATTGCCTTGCAGTTCTTTTGCTTGGAATCAAATTTAGTTCATTGAGATTGCAGCAGAATATGAGAGATGTGATGAGAAAAAAATAAGTTCAAAATTCACCTTGGGAAAATAGGGCGCTGAAGGAAGGGATAGAGAAAGTCCCTCCGCCTATGACGTAGGGTAGAAAGGTGAGGCAGCACACGAGGAAGAGGTCAGTGCTCCACACATATCTACCCTCTCCAAGAGGAGTAATCTCGTCTTTGGCCTGGACGTCTTCTCCTGTACAAAAGAGGAGCACAAACAATACCCACACCAAGCATATCACAATACCCCTAAGGAGCGCCAACAAGTAGCGAAAGGTAGGTAGCAATTGAAAGAAAACTTGCGATATTCCTCCCGAATAAAACCCGAGCTATGCGACCGCCTTCCTTCTTGCTCGGAAGAAGTGATTCGTAGTTATTAATGACTCCCAAACATCCGGTCCAGTAGGAAGGAACAAGAAATGACGGGCTCTACTTCACGCCATATCCATTAGCTGTTACCCTTGTCGCAACCTGCAAGATTGAAGTGGCTGATTACGTCTAAACAAGGGTTAATATGTTCAACATCGCACTGTAGAGCAGCATGTCTGCAGGGCTCACGCATGTGGAAGCAGCGCGCACGCCTGTGATGCGTGCGAGCGGAACACGTCTATATGGGCCCACGTCGGACAGTATATAATCCAACGATGTACTCTAATAGTTGTATCCACGGATTTTATTCTTAATCAAAAAGAAAATTCTCCACACTGAAAATTCTACATAATATATGTTGCCACCCAAAAATAAATTGTTTTGCTGATATCTACTTGAACCACCACTCGGCTTTTGCCTCATTGAATGAGAATCGTCTAATAGAGAAACATGGAGATAATAGCAACTTTTGACCATCCACAAGTACTAAGATAAATAAAGTCTTAATTACCATCTTCAAATTTCATTTCCGACATGACGGTGAATAGAGTTATGGAAACATGATTAACATATTCAGTGAGTTATAATCTTCAATCTTATAAATGGTCTCAATTTAGAAATGCTAATAATAGATTTTGTATTGCTCGTACCTTTACGAAGTCGGATTAGGAGCTTTTTTTTTTTCATGTTCATCGTTTTATAAGATCAGAGGTTATACCTTTATCATCTGTAAGATTTTTATTTTGTTTTAATGAAATCTTGATCCCAATTTGAAAAAAATAAAAAATAAAAATAAAGAAAGAAGTTAAAACAGAAGCAAACACATCAAGCAACACCCGAAACAGCAGCCAAAGAATAATGAAGCAAAAACAGAAGTTAAATAAAGCATTATGAAATACATCAAGAAGCAAAAACAGAAGTATGATGATTCCTCATAAAGTACCTCAGAAACACCCCAAAATGGAGAGAAATCCCGCAAATAGCAGCAATGCAGCGGGGTAGTCATTAAACTTGACGTCGGGTTTCACGAAGAAGCCGCCAACCAACGCAATTGCTCCGAAAGTTGTGACAGATAATGCTATCGTGCTTGCGTAACCCCAAGGAGTCTCAGCTTGGAAGTCTCGAAATCCCTATCAACTACTGATTTCGGAAGCACCAAGCAGAGCTAAATAAGAAAACCAAACCAGTTCAGTCTAATTAGTACCAAGGTGGAAAAGATTAGAAAAATTATGATGAATCCCTCAACATTGAGATCGAATAACCACTTCTACCAACAATCCACCAACAATCCGAATTAAAATGGCTATTAATGAAAATAATAATTCACTATTCTTAAATATAGCGCCCGACCATTTATTGGTTCATCATATAATAATTTTTTTTAATGTATATCTTAAAACTCTTCCTCACATAAAAACCCATTGAGACATGAAATATGAACAACAAATATATCGAGATTGTGCCCACCAAGTGCCAAATAAGATCTACATAGTAAACCACATAGTTGTTAATAAATGAGAGAGGCAGATCTCAATATCATACCTGTTCTGATATTGATTGTATTGCTTGTTATTTCATTTCGACCCAAATTATTTACAACATTTTCATATTTAAAAAGTTTTGTGTGGTTAGAAATGAAAGAAGATGAAGAGAGAAAAATTGTATAATTGAAAATAAAGTTAGAAGATGAAGAATGTAAATCAAAATTTACATGTATAAAGTGAATATTACAACTAGGACAAAAAGAGAGTATATTTAAGGGTCTTTTTGGTATTATTTATGTTTCATGTTTTTGTTTTCTTTTCACTGGCTAACAAACGAAACAAAACTATTTATTTTCGATATGACCACCCTCACGGTGGTGGTAATCACCAGCACGCCGGACACAGCACGTGCGTTGGCAGGGACTCCGTGCCTGGACGGAGAGCCGGTGTGAGATATGCCAGTCAATCCGGTCATGCTAAGAACAAGGCTTTCATTATCGCTTCCAAGTCTAGTTGATCCATTATGAGTTCGATGCAAGTTCTCTCGGTTAATCGAGATGTTCTTATTTGTTTGTTACATTTCATGCTTTTGGCTCAGAACAAAATCTTATCGTCGTAACGGTACCAAGTTTGCTGTCATGGACTGTATTTCCTTTCCAGTTATCGAACTTAATTATGTCGCTCAAGCTATGTATTACTTTCTCTCTTTTTTAATCCATGCATCATCGTATTTCGGTCATTGCTATGCCTACCCGTGGTAATATTTGTATGATTATGGGATCCAGCCTCATTTGATTATCTTCTTTCTTTCATTGTTACAGGCAAACAAGTAAGTTTATAGGGTTTGACGAATATATATCATGACACACTTAAACCTAGATATGTCTACATAAATCCAATGATTTAGATAAAACATGAAAAAAAAAGATGCATCTTAAGATAAGAGTCTAATAATTTAATAGACCCACTATGATTATAAAGTGAGGCTCATATCTATTAAATATGTCATGACATATTTTTATTTTTTTTCATGTTTTAGTATACCTTGCTGTCATCACACCAATAGATTATATGATGATCACCATGTTGTTTTACTTGCTTCTTTTTTTGGTACAAATTTTGCTTTCAGTTTTAGCTTTTGACTGTGACTACTATTTTTTCACTACCTGGAGTTCCAACCAAAGCATTTTGGGCTCAATTGGCCCAACTCCCAAAACCCCAGCCCAGCCCCAGTCCCTCATCTCCCTATTATAAAAACCCCTTATCTCGCCATTTTCACCTAACCCTAGCCTCACCATCTCCTCCATCGCCGCCGGCATCCCCGCGCCGCCGCTGCCGCCATGGGAAGAGTGATTCGAGCTCAGCGCAAGGGAGCCGGCAGCGTGTTCAAATCCCACTCCCACCACCGCAAAGGCCCGGCCAAGTTCCGAACCCTCGACTTCCCCGAACGCAACGGCTACACCAAGGGCGTCATCACGGACATCATCCACGACCCAGGCCGCGGGGCCCCGCTCGCACGAGTCACGTTTCGGCATCCGTTCCGATACAAGCACCAGAAGGAGACGTTCGTTGCCGCCGAGGGGATGTATACGGGACAGTTTGTGTATTGTGGGAGGAAGGCGAATTTGGTTGTCGGGAATGTGTTGCCGGTTAGAGTGATTCCCGAGGGGGCGGTCGTATGTAATGTGGAGCATCATGTGGGGGACCGGGGCGTGTTTGCGAGAGCTAGTGGGGATTATGCGATCGTGATTAGTCATAATCCCGATAATGATACTTCCAGGTAGTGATCTATCTGGTCTTTAGTATGTTTTTGTGTTTTCTGTGTGAAATTTGTGGTGTTGGTTGGTTGATTTAGATTGGGATATGGTGGGATTTGATGAATATGGTTGTGGTTTGTGGATTGGGATTTGGCTGAATTGTGATCTATTGTGTGGTGATGGTTTTGGTTTATGTTATGTGGATCTGATGAAGTAGTCTTTGGGATTTGTGGAGTGAAGTGTTTGATGATGTATTGAGCTATTGTTTCGTTGATAGAATTTTTGTACTTTGTTTCTACCGAATTTCTGGGAGGATTGATGATGGTTGTTATCTGTGGGTGTTGTTGTGAATTAGCACTATTTTGTTATAGAGAATGATTTAAAGAAACAAATTAGATCTGCAAATAAATCGACTCGTATTAGGCTGTAAGCTTTGTGTGTTTTAATCTGGAATTCTTATGTTTGTGGACCGTGTTTTGTATAAGTATTTTTTCTATGGAGGAAACAACTTAGATCTGCGAATTGATGATTCTTGTTATATCGTGAAAGTACGTCGTAGAAGACTGGTGTTCATAAATAATCCTTTCAAGGTTCACGATGTGGGGGATTCACCTTGAAACTGGATTTCTGATTGTTCTATCTTGCTTATAGTTCTACTGTTCTGATTTTGCAGTTTTGAAATGCTAGTTTTCATCTATTGAACCTGATCCGGTGATCCCTCATGTAGAGTGTGATTGGTAGGTAATTAGTTATGTGATGTTGGTGTTACTGCTATAAATCATGAATATCATAATCAGAACAAAAAATATTAGTTTCAATAACCATGAACAAACACCAAAAGTTTGATTATGGTAAATTTGCTCTTGAATTGCGTCCTTCTTCTAACCAGAACTAGAATGCTTTTGATTTCATGTTCTTGATTTTCGTCAGAGGAAACTTTTCTCTCTCGAATTTATTTTCTTTGAATCAAAAGTACACTGTTTTTTGATTGCATGCTCTTCAGTATCGTGGTCAGAGGAAAAGTGTTCTCTTGAAATCCATAGTAGATAGTTCTAATCTGTTTGTTGGAGGTTTTTAAATCGAAAACGGGAATCGGAAATGACAACGATGAGTGCTTGGCCTTGAGGTATCCTCTTCAGACACTGGTTAACTGTCTAGCTCATGCCTAGGCCAAAGTTTTTTTAATTACTTCGATGTGCTTGGTTTTGTTGTTTCTGATATTTGCACCTTGTTCCAGTTTCCTTGGTCAATGAAAGTGACAAGAATGCCAAATATGATATGTTCATTGTTACTTTTCTGTTGGTGTACTCATTGACTCAACCGGTTCTTCTTGCTGCTAGGATTAAGCTGCCATCTGGTGCGAAGAAAATTATCCCGAGCGGCTGCCGTGCCATGGTTGGCCAAGTTGCTGGTGGAGGACGTACTGAGAAGCCTATGCTCAAGGCTGGGAATGCTTACCACAAGTTCCGTGTTAAGAGGAACTGCTGGCCCAAGGTCCGTGGTGTTGCCATGAACCCTGTCGAGCATCCTCATGGTGGTGGTAACCATCAGCACATTGGTCATGCCAGCACTGTCCGTCGTGATGCTCCGCCTGGCCAGAAGGTTGGTCTCATTGCTGCAAGGAGGACCGGGCGTCTCCGTGGACAGGCTGCTACTGCTGCTTCAAAGATCGATAAGGCTTAAGCTGCTAGGCTTCTATATGTTTTGTTATTTATGTTTGTTGACTGTCTTGTTTTATGTCCGTGGTGTATGGCCATGGTCTCTTTGGGATTTTGTTATGGCGAAAACCTGTTACTGTTGATTTTCTCAGTTCCATTCTGAAAACTTTGTTACTTTTGCAGTTTGCCAGGAATTATGATGAACCTATTTTGGCTTTAATTTGTTCAGGATTTCTGTATTGCTAATGTAGGTTATGTCTTGATGTCGTTATTGCAGTATAATCTCGAAGTTGATATAGCTCTGTTCATGGATTTGTCCCTATATTTGTGATATATTGTTGTTGGTGATGATAAGTAACAAGAGAAGAAGGGATCCCTTTGAGAGTTAAATGTTGCCGGTTGCCTAATTTTTGACTAGTGGTGGGTTATCATGTCATTGGAGTAATTGGTATGTGACAAAGATAAATAGATTCGATTATTATGGGTTTATAATTATATGTTATAAATTTAATCATTTTCGTATACAGTAGATGTCATCTTATGCTTAATCAAACTGCATGCTGAACTCTGAACACATACACGAAACTATGATGCTTCATTGTCAACGTTTTATAAATTTCCATGGCAGAAGCAGATTATATCCTCACAAAAAAATGGATACGGTTCTCAAAACCCTAGCAAGCCACCATTACCTATAAATACATATAATCATCTGAAACCAAGAGTTTGTGCACAGCCTCCTCACAATGGCAAGAGTCATCCGATCTCAGCGAAAGCAAACCGGATCTGTGCGGAAGTGCTCAAAGTCCAACCACCTTAAGAGTCCTGTAAACTGCCGAGCCCTCGACTTTAGTGAAGTTGTGGGACGGTCCTTGGAGAAATATGCCAACGACGTTGTTGGCCATGATCCTGATAATAATACAACAAGGTAAATCGCACCGTTACAGTAAGCTTCTTGTTTCCAATCTGCTTAACGTTTCGTGACATGCTGATAACAATGCAACAATGATCCTGATAACATCTCTGGTGCTGTGAACTTGTTATCAAGAGCCACTGCCGCAAGCCGTCTGATTTTGGAACGCTACAGAACACCCGCTCTTGATAGGAACGCTGCAACATATGACATATGGCATATGTAACCCTCTACTATGAAGAAATAAAGATCACCCTTGTTGTTATGTGCCAAAATTTTACAGGGTTATGTGCGAATGAATTATAGGGAT
This sequence comes from Drosera capensis, assembly GCA_001925005.1. Lineage (NCBI taxonomy): Eukaryota > Viridiplantae > Streptophyta > Magnoliopsida > Caryophyllales > Droseraceae > Drosera > Drosera capensis. The sequence continues at coordinate 48,580 of LIEC01007617.1, forward strand.
TTGTTCCCAATAAAACGGAGTCTGCTTATTTTAGTTCAAGTGATTGTTTCTCGATATTGAAATTCCAAGAACTTATATGCATTCTCCTCGACGTTGTGAACGTTTTGTATCAACTACAATCGGGAATAAGATCAAGTGCTTCACGAATTAACTTATGTAGTTCTCAGGTCTAATGCTTCTTGGTTCAGATTTATGATTACTATTCTTTGCATTTTCTTGAAGTGATCATGTGATGGTTTGTAGCATCAAGCAGCAAGTCATCAGGAACGGAGAGGTTTGTGACGAGCAAATGCCTTGTAGCCACCGGGCAGGTAGTGGACGGAGGAGGTCGAATTGAGAAACCAACACCGGAGCAGGAAACGCGTACCACAAGCTCCGGGCAAAGAGGAACAACTACTGGTCTAAGGCTCGCGACCTGCCCATGAATCCGCTTGGTGGTAGTAACCACCAGCATATTACGCAGAAGCCACGACCAAAAGCCGAAGAGACATGCCACAAGTTCCAGGTGAAGAGAGCGACGTGGCCTAATAAGGTTCTCGATCTGGCCATGTACCCAGTGAAACACCAGCTTAGTTCTGGTAACTATCAGCATGTCGGACACAACCACCATGTTCTGAGAAGAAGGCCCATTCCCGGACATCGTGCGTTTTTGTTGGCTAACAGAACACACGGTCGTGCTAGGACCTGGACGAGGAATGGCCTTATACGCAGTGACGGAGGTAGGAAGTCCCGAGTGGGGCGGCTCACCCCCAATGGGTTTCTAGAAATCAAGGTTAGTTATTGTTGGGAAAAATCGATTTAAACGCGAAAATTGTGTGACACTTTTTTCGTACCGTATAATTAAAATAAGATAATTAAATAATTCAAAATAAACATAATCAACATCAAGATTTTTACCATATTAAAATATCCACTAAAGAGCGATTACAAATTTCGTTTTTAGGCTTTATTAGAAGATTACAATCACCAAAATTATTCACAGTAATTTTTTTTCTCTATCGGATAAAAGATCTCACTCAATATCATGCATTGGGTATTTCACATCTGATGATTTATGCGTGGATTTGTGTGATGATGATACACTTTGAAGCTCTCCCGGAGTAACCTATTTACAGACTTTAATGTGTAATGCGAACAAATATGCTCACATGTCTACTCCGTCCAAAAAAACACTGTTGTCCTAGTTGTCGGCCAAACTTGACTGATCAATGAGACAATATGGAACTTGGGAAATCCATTCCAATTACGGCCACATGACTCCATGAGCATATAGTCTCAAGTGGCAAAGTCATCATCATATAGTCTCATATAGTCTCAACTTGGGTTTCAGTATCTCAATAAGAAGATTATCCTGAAAAATTTATGTTCAGTAGTATTAAAAGTGGAGCCAAAATTATGAGATTGTTGTATGAACTGATGTGTCCATATTAAAATTTTCTGTGGTAACCGTATTTTTACATTTTTTCTGAAATCAATAATCGAGATTAGTACATTGCGCGATGATGGAAAATTAACATGTACTAGTATTGTGAAGTTGATGATAGTGAGCATTGGACTAAATTTGGGTGACTAAAAGTTGATTTTGAAATATTAACATAAAAAAAATATCAAATCAACTATTATTTTTGTCCCAATAATTATAAACGTTTTCAATTTTTATACTATTCAACAAGAAGTTGTGTTTTATGTCTTAATGTCCCTAAAAAATTATATCACCAGCGTCAGGTTATAGTATATAATTTAGATTATCATTAATATTTTACGATAATTTTTTTAAAAATGATGTTTGATAGTTGAGTGACACAAGTCACATTTTGCCTCGATAAATAAACACAGTTAACCTGTTACAGTCAACCTATGGGAGGGAGTATTAGATTCTTTTCTCTTTTATTATACTCTACATCAAAACAAGATAATCTGTCATATATGACATGGCAATTACATAAAATATTGAGATGAGAAACCATCTAAATGGGTCTGACAATCGATATGACATGACAGGGCATTGGCGTAGTTTTAAAAATTTTAAAGAACAATCATGTAATTCCGTAATAATTTAAATCAAAAGAATTTTTATCTAATAATTATAGACATTTGATCACGAGTTGAACGGTCGAGATTAATTATAAAGAAGTTTTAAAGATTATTTTCTAAAAAAAAAAAAAAGATTTTAACAACTTATATATAATTATTTATGAGTTGAAAATAATCAACCGTTATAATAAAAGTAGAAGATTTTTTTATACAATTACTTATGAAAAAACAACAACTAACAGTTATATCTTATATTGATTATTAATAATCTAATTATAATGATCTCTACATTATATGAAAACTATTTTTTTAATGAGTCGATATTTATATTGGATTTTTAATCTTTTGTTATATCATCAATTTTTAACCAAAAATAGACTTTTAATATTAGATTATAAACAATGTATAGAAATATTAATATATATTACTCAATTCATGTAGGAATGTTAAAATTTAACAGAAATTATAATATTATATTTAGAACATAATATATGATGTGAATTGAGTTATGATAAAAACATAAGATCATGAATAACTTAAACTATTTCAAATGATATAGATATATATTATAATTATATTTTAGTCTATATAATATTATTTTTTTCATTCATGATTTTTTATTGTGCAACATGGGTTAATAATCTAGTCTTTCATTATTTCATTAATGTAATCTTCACCTCAAATCTCGACACTTCTGTCCATCACGAGCCCCCCCAGACCGTAGATCAAAACCACTTCAACGGTCCAGATCTTTCCTTATCCCAACGGTAAAAAAACAACACCCAGATGACTTCAAATTCTCCAAAACCCCTTTCCAAAAAAAAAAAACTAGCCGTTACAGAATCTCCAACGATCAACTCTCCATCATCATCTCCCACAGTCAAAGCAAGAAGATCCTTTCCATTTTCAAGATTCTCTAATCTCCAATCACATTACAAAAACCCGTCTCGGATTCCACCTCCATTCGAGCCCGAAAGCTTCCTATTAGATTTCTGCTTCCATTCTTGAGAGAATAGAGACAGTTGTAATCTTGAGTTGGTTGTTGATCAAAGGGTTTTTCTTTCGATGGCGGTTTGCTCGTCGAATGGTAACCAAAACCCGTCTCCGATGTCGGTGAGAGCGAGCTCAAACCCCAGTCAGGGTCAGATTGGGAGGAATCGTGAGAATGTCGAGAGGGATCTTGGTGGGATCAGGAACAGCTTCAGTGGGAAAGCGTCTCTGATTCCGAGTCTGAATGCCCGTGGCTCGAATGTGTCTTGCTCGCTCAATGGCGCCACAGGTTACGATTCTCTCCTAATTTGATCATTGTGAATGCTTTGTTATATGTTTGGTACTGTTAATTTGCCTAGTTATATGTAAGAATGGGGCCAAATTATGACTTGGTGTAGTCATCTCCAATGTTAATATGCCGTCACTTTTGGACTAGTTATCTCTTACATTCGTCTTTTAAACTTTTGTTAACGTGAAACGCTATGATTTTAAAATGTGTCTTGACATATCGGGCTACGGTCTACATTTCCTTCGAGACTGTGTGGGATAGGGGCGAGACTATCCTAATTTTCCAAAGAATTATTCAGAACTGAACCTTCCTCGTGTTTGTTTTTCTCAACTAGCCAAGCATATGTTGTTGTCCTTGAAATCAAGTGTGCCAGTTGGGTGTTTAGAAGTACTTTGATAGGTTTCCTTGCTTTGGTATCTGAGTATGTCCGTACAGTAATTGTTAGACTATTCCTCATTTTTGTAATGTTTTGTGCCTAACAGAGTCACGTAACTCTGCCTGCAAATACTAGTTCAGTTCTTCATCTTTGTAGTTCTAACTTGTGCTTCAATGCTTCCTGTCTCATGATTGCTGTACCTTTGATCCAGATAATGTGCGCCGAAGTTCATCCGGGCGAGGATGCATACTTTCTTCTCGCGACAATGAGCACAAGGAGAATGAGAAAGATCCAAGTTCTAGACACATAAGAGCTCGATCCGTATCCCCGTCTCCATCCCTTTCAAGGGGGACGACGAAGAACTTCATGTCGCCTACTATCTCGGCGGCCTCCAAGATCAATTCATTTCCAAGGAAGAAAGTGTTGGCAGAAAGAAATGAAGCAGTTCGCGCTTCTGCTTCTTTGTCAGATGGAAAGTTCCACTTCTTCTCTGTGGACAATCCTATCGTCGGTGAACAGGATGAGCTCGCCACCCCAACTGAGAGTTTGAGTCTGAAACGTATAGAGAATGTGTCAAGTGCATCAGCCATGGATCTCAAGAAAGAGATGAAAGACGGCCCTTGGTTCTCTTCAGAAGATCCTGAAAGCAAAGTGGATAATTCTGCAGTTTCAGACTTTTCGAAGTTTGAGGAACCAGATATGGTGGTGCTTAGTCCTGAAAAATCTATAAGCTTCTATGAGACTGACCCTTTGCCTTCGCCGGAGACTCCCAAGATGGGTTCATTTATCAAGACTGCTAATCATTCTCCATATGTTGTAGCCCCACTTGATGCTGATCCATCTCTTCCACCATATGATCCCAAAAACAACTGGCTTTCCCCTCGGCCACAGTTCTTGCACTACAAGCCGAACCCAAGGATAGAGCTTTATCTCAGTAATGGTAAGAGACTTGAAGAAGAGATCTATTCTGAAACCTCCTCGGATGACAGCAGTCGAGGAAGTGCGTCGGAGGATTCTCAGGTAACTGAAGATGCCTCTTCGGTGGAGATGGTAGCAGATGAACAGAAAGGTGAAGGAGTTTTCATCGCGGTTTCTCAGGAAATTGAAAGCAATCAAAGTGAGGAAGGTGAACTTGCATCTCAGGTTGAGGTCACCGCCGAGGAAGAACCTAATGCTCAGATTTTTTATGCTGCCATTCTTCCCATCCCAAATAAAGTCGTTGAAAGCGAGACTGAGGAACACGAAGTTGCCTCTTCGGTTCAGATTTCTGATGCTGTCATTCCTCCTATGCCATATAAAGTTGCTAAAAGCGAGACTGAGGAATGTGAAGTTTCCTATCCGGTTCAAATTTCTGATGTTGTCATTCCTCTAATGCCAAATAAAACTGCTGAAAGCGAGACAGAGGAATGCGAAGTTGTTTCCTCCGTTGAGATGGCAGCCGAAGAACAAGCAGAACTTCAATTTTCTGAGACCAGAATTCCTTCTATGCCAGATAAACCCGTTGAAGTTGACAGCCAGCCTTCCTTGTCAAAGTCCTGTTTCGTGTCAAGATCAAGGGGCATTGTTTTTCTTTTCATTTTATCACTCGCTTTCCTACCCATTTTCTTGCTCAACACACCAAACAGCCTCAATACTATGCTCCAGCCTCCGGCGATAGTTGATCTCTACAATGATTCACATACTCAGCTCGACGAAGCCAATCTCAATGCTCTCTTTCCAAATGTTGGGCCATGGTCAGTCCCCTTCGGCACCTATCTGTCTGAGATGAGCAGCTGGTATAGAGAAGTAGAGAAGCTAAGGTCATTGCAGCTCAGTAACTCAACCTCGACGCACATTAGCTCATCCCATGTGCATGATGTTGTTAGGCTTCCAGTGGTCGACGATACTGGCTTGGGGCTCCTTAATGATGGAGAAATAGCATCAGGTTCAGTTCAACAAATAGCAGAATCAGATGTACCTGAAGATCCTGAACCTGTCGTGGTTGCCGAATTGAAAAGCAGACTAGAAATGGAAGAGCATGAAGCACCAGCTGAAGAGAAAGATGGAAATTCTGAACTTTTCCTGTATTCGGCTGGGCTTGCCGAATCATCGGCCTCTTCGGCTGAGGGCCCAGTAATCCTGTCATCTGGACGAGATGAGATTACTGGATCTGTGAATCTCGAACAAGGAGAAGTGACCCTGGAAAACCCTGATATTATTTCTACTGTGCAAGATGAGCAGCAGAAAGATCATGCTGAGTTTACTGCATTTGCGAATCTCAAACAAGGAGAAATGACCCAGGAAAACTGTGATATCGTTTCAGATATGCAAGATGAGAAGCATGCTGATCATGTCGAGGCCGAAGACCAGTCAGAGGTACAGTCACATGATGGAGCAAATCATGAATCTGGCAATGCAATGGAGGCTGAAAAACCTGAGGTTGTCCCAGAAGGACACTTGGTTCAGGATGACATGGGAGATCATCCCATGATTGAAGAAGATCTTGAATCAGGCGACAATATCGAGTCTGAAGAACCTGAGGAGGTCCCAGATGGTAGCTTGTCCGAAGAAGGTAACCTCGGAGCTCAGTCCATGATTGACGAACTCGTCACCGGCCATAGGCTCATGGAAAACCAAGGTTTATTCTACCTTGTATGTGCGCTATTGGCTGCCATCATAGCATATATGCTGTTGAAACGAAAGAAGCCATCATCATCATCTCATGTAGAAGAACCAGTGCCTTTGAAGGAAATGCCTGCAAAGGAGTTCAGTACAAAGCCTGAAGCATCTCAAAACGCGTCATCTTTCCATGGTAGCCCTTCATCCTGTAACGGTCCGATCGAGATGGATATGGGCAGTGAGCCATGTCCATCTGAGATGAGCAGCTTTCGGAAGATGAGCTCGTTGTATTACAGTAAGGAAGCACTACAGGTGACAGACGAGGCTCAGAGTCAGGAAAGGAAACCAAGGAGGAGTCACAAGAGAGAGTCACTCGCTTCCTCTTCCTCGGATCACACTATTGAATCAGCATCCTATGGAAGTTTCACCACCTATGACATAGTCCATAAAAAACCTGTGAGCTCACTTATGGCATTACTCTTGCTGTCTATTTTTCTGTCACTTAACATTACCAAACTCACGAAGTCACGATATATGCATTCTGTCAACAGGGAGATGAAGAAGTGGTGACGCCAGTCAGGCGCTCAAGCAGACTCAGGAACCATCAGCAGGTCACTTCTCCGTGACAACTCACTCCATCGTCCGTCTTTGACTCATCATGTATGATTCGATATCACGTTTTCTAGCACGTGTAGGAGTCTAGTTTCTAATTTCTGGTTGACTTACATTGTTTCCTTGATCTTAACTGTAGACTCGTATTAGATCAGTTCCTGTCTGTATCGCATTTTCTTGAAATGATCATGCAGTTTCTATTCTATTGTCCAGTCTCTGCTTGCTAAACAGTTTCTTTCTTTCTGTGTCTTACCTAATACTATAGCTGCAAGACTGCAATATTGTATCGTTTTAATTTCCCACACCGGCCTTGAACTCAGGATAGTGTAAAAGGGATCACACGACTCGACTGCTACGGCAAAAGAATAGGAAACAAATAAGCCGCATTTGTTTCCTGATACGTCGATCGCCTTCTGTCTACTGCTGATCTCCTTTCCTCAAAAGCCAAAGCATTGTCTATCCATCAAGAACCAAAATTTATGAGATTTTAAGGTGCCAACTCAAACGGCATTAACCAAATCATAAAGAACAACGATTTCCTCAACTCTCAAATCAGGGATTAACAACATGCAAGGCATGAAATGGACCAACATTCATGGTGGTGAAATTAGGTATCCTTTGGCCAGCTTGGAAACGTTAAGTCAATACGAGAAAGTAGTGTTATATAAGTCGCGGTGTCACCGACTTCAGACACATCCACAAACAAATCCGAGATGACATACTAGCGTTCCGTTAATAGATGGCAAAGAAGACAAGTCTTGGTCGCCAATGGATCAAGATAGCCAAGATCGAGATCCCTAACCATTGACAGGTCACTTTCTCGAAGCATCGCTCAGGACTCTTCAAGAAAGCATGTGAACTGTGCACGTTGTGCGGAGTCGAGATAGTAATCATCATCTTCTCTCCGGCCCAGAAGGTGTTTTCCTTCGGTTACCCTGACGTTGACATTCTCGTCAACAAGTTCTTGTCTTGGTCACATGGCTCGAACTCTAGCGGGTCACACAACACCTTGGAGGGGTCTCATATGGTCGTAGCTAAGGTTCCAGAGCTTAACACACTACTTACACATATCACCAACCTTCTTGAGGAAGCGAAAAGGCGCGGAGAATCTCTAAACGAGATGAGAGCAGCCCAACAGAACAAATGCTGGTGGGAGGCGCCGATAGAGAAGCTCGAGCAACAAGAACTCGATCAGCTTTGCTTGTCTTTAGAACAGCTTAAGAAGAACGAAAACGATCAAGCGAGCAAGGTTTTGATGGAGACGACGAGTGCCATCATGGTGAGGAATGATGGTAAGGGAATGGTTCTCAACCAGTCCGAGAACAAGCCTTTCGACATGGTAGGCACTTTAGTGTCCTGGCCTCTTGCAACAACTATGCTAATGGCTTCGGGATTTTCAAGTACTGAACATATTCGGGACAATCTTGTTAAATTTCACGGCCAGCATCTCGCTTGTTACTAAGAAGCTTCGCGGTGATCCGCCTGCAAATAAAAGGACTCTCACTTAGAGAGCTTACCCTTACTCGTTTCCAAATATGACATCGTCACTGTAAGAAAATATTTTTAAGATAAAACATCTTGTGTATAACCTATCAAAATATCTGACTCTATGACTAATAATCCTCTTCCAAGTATATGTTCCTGGTATTTGGTAACCCCCAAGAACCATTTAATTGCATTAGTTTCTTTATTGATAATAAGCTAAAACTTTTATTTGGCTTCACTTCTTCAGTTTTGCTTATCTAACACTAATCTCATGAATGCATCGTTATTATGCATTTCATCAGTAATTAAGTTTGGCACTCCTTGCTTCACAAGTCAGAACCAGTATTGTAACACTGTGACAGAATATTGTTTAAGAACTAGTAATTAGACGAATCCTGTCAGTGTTCCAAAATCGCTCAACATAAAATGAAGTCGAAGAACTTTAACAGTTCAATGCCAACATGTCTCGCTGGTAAAAATGGTCTGTCCTAGGAAGGTCGTAACTCTATAAGACAATTAGAGCAATGAAAGTTAATATGTATTCATCGTAAAAGTAGGCAAAACAGTTACTTTCAAGGAATTGATTTACTTACAGTGCACCTCTTGCTTCAGCAATAGATATATAGCAGCCCGACTTCTTTGATTGCTCCGGAGATGTATATCAGACCTTGTATGGCACACCGAATTTGTATGGCACGCCAGAACTTGTATGGTTCACGCCTCGCACTGGTTAAGATCCATAACTCTTCTCTAGCTTTAATTTCACATCTTTCTTCAGACTTGATATAATCAATGCCATCGACTTGGTGACTACATTAACGAGTTCAGTGTCATCATATCACCTTACTTGCGATGATCTCACTCGATTTACAGCCTCATATCCCATAGAAGCTGCCAACCTTGCTAGTTCCGATATCCTGTCAAAGTCACCCTTTTCAACAGCATCTCTATCAAACATTGCATCAGATAAAACCACTGCAGTCGCACCAGCAGCAATATAATCTCCAACCACATCCATCGTTATCCCTTGTGAAGCAATCAGCGGGATATGCGGAAAAGGCTTCCTGATTGCAGCTATGTACTTCGTCCCACCCAATGCAGAAACAGGATACACCTTCACCATCTTTGCCCCAGCACCATGAGCAGCCAAAATCTCAGTTGGCGTCATCACACCAGGAATATAAACAACTCCCCCATCTCCTGCCACTTGAAGAACATCCACCACGAATGCTGGACTTATGAGGAACTTGGCTCCAGCATCAATAGCGGCTTCAGCATCTGCAGCAGACAGGACAGTCCCGACACCAAGAGTGCTATCGGGATGCTCTAGGACAAGCTGACTCAGGACGTCAAAGACACCTGGAGTTGATACCACTATCTCGAGGACTGAGATGCCACTGTCAAGGGCGGCTCGTGCACATCCAAGAGCCAGTTCTTGACGAGGAGCACGGAGACAGGCTATGACCCCGGCTGCTTTGATACAGGAAAGGACTCTATCAAACGAGGGAGCAGGGATGTGATCCGGCCATTTTGGCCTAGGATTGAAGGAGTGCATTCTAGTCGTGGATCCATGTAGTGACAATGGTTCTCGGCTTAAGGCGAGCCGAGAATGGGGCTGCTGATGAGGTCGTAAGCTCATTATCCTCATCGCTGCCGTATTCTCCGTCTCCACCCTGCTCGAAGCTGAAGTTGCTCGTACTGTCGTTGAAGTGCAAAGAGCTAGAAGCAAGTGATGATATACCCGTTACATTGTCCCGTGTGCTCAAGCACGAGATTCATACCTAAAAAAGCCATTAACAAAAGAAAGAAAGCCTCATTATCTATAAGAGGCTTAAAGATTTACAACATATCGACCAGTCAAAGGGATTTGAGCCTCCGGATAAATACTAATATGAAATATACGAAGTATATGTCACGCTTCAAAATAGGAAGTATTTATCATCGATTAAGCCACTTATGTGTCGAATCTCATTATCTGAACTCGGTCGTCTCGTGCTTGACCAACCGTTCGGGTCTACAACAACAACTCAGGTATTCCTGTCCTGGGCGGCGTTCAGTGAAGTTTGAGCTCACACTACACAGGTGACATGTTGGGTTTATTGTAAAACATACGAGGGCTTATCCCTCAAATATGTCCTAAAACAAACTCTATCAAATTCAAATTACCATTAGGCCACAACATTATATAATCATAACACATCCCCTCACTGACCAATACGCAACAATCAACAGAATATTTTAGTCGACGATGAAGCAAAACCCTAACCACCCCAAAAAATGCCGTCGCCGCCGATGGCGTCGCGGAGATGAATTTTAGGGGGTTGTGAAAACGTACCATGAATGGAATCAGAGAAAGTGGAATGAAGATCAGAGACACTGGTAGTTTGCACTTGCGAAGATGAGGTTTGCTCTGTTAACTGTTGCTCTGGTTTGGGTTTCACTGTGTTTCTTATCTCTTTTCAGTTTTCATGTTTATCAAGCTTGAGAGTTTTGGACATTGGTTAACATAGGTTGGGATATCTAATTGTTCTTCCATCGTCAGTTCCACGTTGGATATTTGATAAGAGTCATTTTCTCAATTGCCCAAATGATGGTTTAAGTCCAACCACATATAACAACAACAACAATCATTTTATTATAACAATTCAAAAATGATGATAAAATATACACAGTTTTATTTTAATTATAAAAAATAAGAACTGTTTTTTTATTCTAATCATGTAACAATATAAGATTATCCATTCATATTCGGATGACGATTACTCGAGGTTAGCCAGTCGAAAAGAAGTTAATCCATGAGATTATATTGGATATATGGGTTGCCATTTTACATGAACTTCAATCAAGATTACTAGATTGCTTATACAGTTTACTCCTATTATCTATTCATGAAGCATGCATGGTAGACGAAAATTGCTCTTATGAACACGTAACCGTTGCTTGTGAAATTTGCCATATCCAAGACACAACGTTTCTCTTCAATAGTATTACGGACTTGCTATACAGAATTGAGGCATTTAAGCAAACCCAACCTGTATCCCAAATTGTCTCTCTCCATACCAAGGATAACACCGTGTTACAACACAAGCATCATACAAATCAATCTACAATCAAAATCTCGGCCTAATTCCCCATATCAAAGTTACAAAAATTTTAATTTTTGTATCATTTTTCATAAAATAAAATTTTATTTTAATTAATAGGGTCAATACTATCCAACATTCTCATCAGCGATCATCCCCACCCCACATGATAAGTCGCTCAACCAACTTCTCAAACTGGCCCGAGATGAGATCCTCAGGAACCATCCGATCTTCGGATGATTCCTACCGAGTTGAATTTTTCGTACTCTACCACCCCCTAAGTTTTATACCGACACTCTGGATGGGGGGTTTTGATTCCCTCCCCATCCATTCATACAGTCCGTCTTTCATTTCATGGGTCTCCCTTTATTCCGGTTCACACCTAATATGGTGTGATAAATCACCACTTTCTCACTTGCCGCCCTCAGAATCGGGGGTGTCGAGTCAGCCATCTCACCTTGGATTTTCTTCAACTTCTTCTACATTAGTCAGAATAGGAATAGGTGGTTGAGCCTGGTTTCCTTCCATTATCTCAAACTTGTGAAGAAAATTTTCGATGAGCATAAGGATTAGAAGTTTAGCTTTCTTCTGGCAGGATGTAAGGACGGGCTAGTTTGGCCATTTCGAAGTCGATGGGTCGAAAACCCAAACCTTTCAGAGATGATTGAAATGATAGGGTTGGGGTTCAAAAAAGAGATTACCTTTGTGGATAATAAATGAGAATATTTATAAGATATTATTCACCTTTTCATGATGGATACTTGTAATCATCTTAGAAGGTGTGAGACTTAGACATCCATGATCATAATTACTTATCCATTCGGGAGTGGATAAGGTTGAATCTCAACTGATCTCGAAACGCGAAGCCGTTAATGATTATGGAACTCCAAACGTCGTATTAGGAATGATAGCATTGATGTCAACATCATAATGACAGAACTGGAGTGTCCCATCAATCAATGCAGGTGTCCCCTTATGTCTCCGGATGACGTGTCAAATTCTGAATGGCCGAAGCTTGATTTTCCCACCAAAAGCCTTTGGGCCATTGGACTTTCCCGTCAAAAACCCATTGGGGGAGGTGGTCCATACCCTTATTTAAGGGGATGATCCCTTCCCCTTCCACATTCTCTTCCCTTTGCTCCTAAACTCGGTCATTCCTGAACTCAGTGGCCTTTGACAAACTCGACATCTCTTTTATTCTCTAATCTCCCCAAGGTAACAATAGACTACTGTACAACTAGTGAGAATTTTGAGACGCATGTCCTTTTATACAGGAAACCTAGGTTTTGGAGGGAATGGATGATTTCAATCTAAAGACGCCTTCCACCCCAGGGAGAGGGGTGTCTTCGTCTTCTTCGAACCCGAAGGTGGCAAAGTCTCGACCTGTGGCGGTCAAGTTGCCTTTGTCTTCCTCTGAGTACGAATCTGTTAGGGAAGGTTCTCATGATTTGCTCGGGGTTGAATCTAGACCTGTAAAGGCAACGACCTCTGGGATTATTCTCAAGCCTTTTCCCGAAATCGGTCCTTCGAGGCCTGCCCCCAAACGAAGTCGGACAGACCTTAGGCACCCCGACAAGTGTCCTACCTCCCTTATTGTTATGTCTGCCCTTCTCATCTATGATCCCTACCGAGTTGAGTTTTTCGTACTCTACCTCCCCTTAAAAAAACACAATATTCTCTCTTTTTTGACCCTTAACTCCTTCCGTTTTATACCGACACTCTGGATGAGGGTTTTGATTCCCTCCCCGTCCATTCATACAGTCCGTCTTCCTCCATTTCAATTTCACACCCAATATGGTGTGGCAAATCACCACTTTCTATCTTGGCGTCCTCAGAGTCGGGGGTGCCGAGTCGGCCATCTCACCTCGCCTTTTCTTCAACTTCTTCTATGTTAGTCAGAAAAGAAATGGGTGGTTGAGTCTGGCTTCCTTCCATTATCTCAAACTCGTGAAGAAAATTCCCAACGAGCATAAGGGTTAGAAGTCGAGGTTTCTTCTGGCAGGATGCAATGACGGGCTAGTTTGGTCCTTCCGAAGTCGGTGGGTCAAGAACCCAAATATTTCAGAGATGATTGAAATGACAGAGTTGGGGTTCAAAAAGAGATGTCTTTGTGGGTAATAAACGAGAATATTTATAGGATATTATTTACTTTTTTCATGGTGGACGCTTGTCATCACCTTAGAAATTGTGAGATTTATCCATCCATGAGGTAACACCTGTCTTTTTTTAATAGGCCGTTGGCTTAATGATGTTGGGCCCTTTGTTGGACCTATAGCCCACAAGATCACAATTACTTTGCACCAACAATTTGTATGGCAATGTAGATTGCACAAGAAAAATGTAGGTAGTTTCTTGTGTCCTTTTGATGATTAAGCATAAATGTTGGACTCCTGGTATAGATTTGCTTGAGATCGAAGCTGTCATTTCTCCATATTTAGTGAAGGTGTTAATTTTTCTGCTGCTCGCCTCGTAAAGGCATAAGATGGATGAAGGTGTTTCGGGGAAGCCAAATATTGTTCCCTACAGTACAGGCTATGGTGACAGGATTAGTATAATTTAGCAGGATGACCATAGAGATGGTAATCAAATCGGAGATAAGCTAACAAACAACAGTGTTAGAGATCATAGCATAACTGATGATCAAGATTGAACCAAGACATTTTTTGTCGTAGAACATTTTGGCTGAGTTGCTGAAAACAACTACCAGATCACGATTGGAGGGATATAACTACAATGTAGAAAACTTGAGTTTCTTATGTGGTTCCAACTTGACCGAGGAGAAAAGGGGAAGCCGATTCTCTTTTGTTACAAATGGAGAGCATAGGTGCTGTTGCAACTCGGTGAGGTTCGATCTCATGGATGGTTCAGAAAAAGAAGGGAAATGCTGTTGTTTTCCAATCCGAGAACTGTGAGTTATAACAACATCCACCGTTGTCCATTTGCAACAGCACAGGATCGGTTTTATACCAAATGATCGATTGTTGAGGTCCAAATAATTGGTACAACTTATAAGAGCTCATATAGACCCTAAACTCAACTGGTCTTCATGTTTCAAGTCTATAGTCGCGGTAGGTTTGGTAACATCAGTATAGCCTACTCCATCAACGCTTACTTGTCATTTGAAATATGCGGATGACATGGTTTATCGGTTTATCTCTGTCGACAAAAACAGAAGATGGAGAGTGTGAGAAAGTGTCATGACATTCTTCAAACAAGTGATGCAAAGGGCGGCTAGAGACGCTAGAGTGGATTAGGCTGAAGCAAGTAACCAAGTAAAAGTCCACCATGATGAATAAAAGTGACTGACCAACAAACTTACCCTCAGAAGATTTGAGGACGTTGGCACAATCTGTCGCTATTAACAACGGATAAATGGCTAATCTTTTTAGTGTATACTGGCTATTGATCATTGACCATCCGTTGTAAAGATCAAAGGAGGAAGTTGATTAGCTAATCAACGCTGGCTATTGATTTACAACACTGCTCTGCAACCCTCTCCTCTTGCTGGCTCGTTGAAAGGGAACACACCATTTTACAAGATAAATTACACAAGTTGATATTACCTGTATATTATTTATATACTCCATAGTTACATGTGCTTAACATCTCGAGATCAATACACGAGCTTACGTGCACGAGTATGAACAAATAAACAAGTAACGACATAGATTAGCCATCTCAGTATACTCTAGTTTTAGATTATGACGCGAGCAATTTTTTCGCCTTGATATACATCAAATCCACTGTACTTTGTATAATCGAAAACCTGAAATGGTCAGATGATATTGTTTTCAATTATGTTTGGTTTGGAGCAGGTAGGCAACATGAACAACATGGCCACGAGCACACTCGTGAACATAGAGAATTAATATAATAAAAACCTAGATTTAATACCACGT
The DNA here is from genome assembly GCA_001925005.1 of Drosera capensis. NCBI lineage: Eukaryota > Viridiplantae > Streptophyta > Magnoliopsida > Caryophyllales > Droseraceae > Drosera > Drosera capensis. The sequence continues at coordinate 63,946 of LIEC01007617.1, forward strand.
ATCTTCCACAAATTGCTGCACTTCCAAAACATGATCAACTATAGAGTATGATTAGATTAATCATGTGTATGATACGTGCTAGTTGGTTGAGAGAAACCTTCGGATCAGGTATATCCATCCCAAAAGAACCTACGGATCAGGATAATGTTATATAAGTATATGAAAAATTATCAAATTTCTTAATGAGAATTTCTAAAACAAAGTCAAAGATAACAAATCATAATATCTATATATGGATCTTATTATAATACAACAGAAAGACTACTTCACAAAGCTTAATCTAATGAGTACGTATCGACTTCTCTGATCACATAACTCGAATAAACGATTTATCTGAGTTTAGAAAAAACTATCTTTCTAATTAAGGAATCATTGTTTGACGATGGAAGAATGAGATTTTTTAAACTTTTGCTGTTTCTTTTTTTATATTTGACCGAATATGCCACAAGCAACCCATCTCCCCTGTTGACTTTCCATGTTAAGTGCATTTGAGGAATCTATTTTCTATGACCTCTTTGTTTCACGTAGGGATTTAGTTGGATCGTAATGGTCGCACGAACCAAGGTCTACTGATCAAAATATATTCTCAACTCTTGCTTAAAAGAGTAGGTACTTTCTAACGCGCCGCACGGACCATAATACATTGAGAACTTTTTGAGGATCGCGATACGAGAAAATGCTAATAATTTATAGCACTTGTCGCTCAGTTGTTCTATCACATTGTATTATCTAAAAATGAGGTTTCAAACAAAGGACGAGATATAAACAGCTAAGTAGATTATTTTATGACTTCTTATGTAATAGCGAATAATAATCATATGATCAAAGAAAAGATCGTTTATTATTGAATCAACATGTTTTTTCTCGAGTTCTATAAAGAGCGGGATGTCTTAAAAGTTCTAGCAATTCTTATTTCGCTTTTTTTTTTTTTTTTTTTTATACTTCGAATATCACTAGGGATGAGTCAAGTCGTTTACAAAAATAAAAAAATAATTACTATGTGAAGACATGGTAGCAAATACTATTACCTAATGGTAATGCGACTGATCTTCATAGGAATTTCGTGTTCGCTATGTATTGAAATATCACTAGATACATACTTCCATGAAAAATGACTTACATGGATAATATCTATCCTATGAATAGTGTTACTATATTCTAATCCAAAGCATTGACTTCGAATAGTACATATATCCAAAGAAATATTTGATCATAATAGCTTGATCAAAGATTGTGATATTATACTCTTTGAATTTGTCCAAAATATAATCAAGTTATGCATATATTATACCATATCTACTCCTAAATATCCCCGAAACATTGTCCAAATCATATCCTCCAAATATAGCATTAATGTCCACGAATTCACCCTAAAATGAAATAAATCCACTATGTATATCAATTTCTCATGTGTGTGTAATGTTGGATCAATTCTACAGAAGTAAAAAAAAAAAAAGTACTAGTAAGGTGCACCATATGAAGTATTCTAGATTTGGTATGCGAGATCATGCAAGTTCCTGATTAATAAACTAATCAATCCTATAGGCATCATATATATGTCATTATTACGTGTGCTAAACGCGAGTGATTGTCTTAGATTCTTCCTTCAATATCATCCTTATTCAAATTTTGGAGTACGTTGATGAGATCATGACACAAATCTCTGACTGACTTGATGTACTGTCTAAGTTTTTTCAAGAACACAATAGATATGACGACCATTTACGATTAAAATAACATTCGTGGTAAGGAAGTTCCTGATATGTGCTCTAAGAGTAGGAAATAATTAAAAAGGGAATGAGATCACACAGGATGTGTAAGAATAAATACACCAAATCTGAATAATTTTGCACCAGCTTTATAAGAAGAGCCATTTGGGATTTCTTAGTCTCTCAACAAAACTTTTGGTCTCTTCAACATCAAGTGACACTCTTTCATTTGATCAAGAAGGAATATATCGATAAAGCACGAGAGGAAGATGTTTGGACAATCGTCGAGCACAAAGAACGAGAGGTCTGGAAAATCGAAGAAGGGGAAGAAGAGTAGTAACTCGAACGACAAGAACAAGCAGCCACAGAGAGGTCTTGGTGTCGCGCAGCTTGAGAGGATTAGAACGCAGATGGGATGTGGTTTCTTCCCTCCTCAATATGTGCCTTTTCCCAATCAGTTTAGCCAGGTTCGTCGCTCTCGTCATTCTTCTTGTATGTTATTTGTTCACGCTTCTTACTCTGTTTCTCGATAGTGACATAAAGACTTGGTTCGTAGTAGTTGTTATTTCTTACCCTGGTTCACTTCCAATATAATGGGAGTTTCGGGCTTCTTTGGGATTATGCAGGACGAGATGAGAATGCAGGCCGCATATGCTCCAATGATGCAATCATCAACTTCATTCGCTTACTCGTCTCCTCAATCTACATCATCTCCTTATGTCTACCCTCCGAACACCACGGTACATAATGTTAGTGACATGAATGCACGTCTTAGGCTCTCTTGCCTCCTCCATAATAACATCATACCATGTTTATTATATTCGAAAGGATCATGTCAACACTATCAATATCATGAATATTAAAGTCGGCATAACAATGACGTCCGTGTTTAATTTCACAGATAGCACTGGGAGAAATGGAGAGAGCGAACGCAAACTATGCTGAATCTCAACCAAGGTATGCATCATAACATTACCTAAATCTCGTTAGCTAGCAGTCGTGCATCACTATCTTCAATTACAGACAACCGTGATTTGAATATTTCGCCTAATGTCGAGTTTGCGCGATATGCATCAGATGGAACCCTTGCCATGGAGTTCAATATCCCCAACAGTATGCACAAGGAGGCATGAGCACTAGGCCACTGCTTAGCCATGTTGAGGTGTTTTATTCATTTTCCCAAGCTTGGTGCCTTGGCACTTGTTGAGCACAATCTTCAGCTGCATTTGACCGTTTTAGATTTTTCCCAAGACTAGTAAAAAAAACCTCCTATTCTAGATATACTACCATGAAAGAGACAAATATTTTTTGTCAATCTATTAATTAATCAATGCATGATCAAGGTGTAATGTATTTTTATAATACTCATACTACACGAAATGATTACAAAGTAAATATATCAAACATGGCACGGATATAAATTAATGGCTCTACATTTTATCCATAGCAATGGAAACTTGTCTATATGCGTACTGATAATCTGATATTCTCTTGCCTGTAGGATTTTACGCCGCAGAGGGGGATCAGCTATGCCGAAGGCAGGGGATCTTCGCGTTCAAGCAGCCATAACTCAGACCCGAGTCAAGAATTAGATTTGGAGCTCAGGCTAGGAATCTAAGTTCCGATCAGCCTTGAGTTTAGATAGTCTTGTTTATGGTTCCTGGGAAGCTGCCTAGGCTGTTGAGTTTTGGTTAATCTTTTGAATACACAGATTCAATTCATTTACATTAGTGGTTTAATGGAGATCAAGCAACAAAGCTTGCTTGCTCTGTAGAATTGCAGCGAGGGAGGAACGACTTGGACATCATTTTACTGATATGTTAGACCTTAAGATGCAACAGTGAGAGCTTAATCGTAAGCAAACCTTGCAAAGTTCTTGGAACGAAATTGGTCGTTTAACTCAGTCCTTAACCAAAACTCGACAACAGCTATCCATTCTTGTTGAGGCTTATTGTCTTTTCATTTCCTTCACTCGAACTAGCAAGACATCGGTTTTATCTCCGAAACTAAATTGCATCAGACACCGAAATGGGGATCCTTGGATTCCATTTGTTAGGTATCAAGAACAGTGTTTACTATGGAGAACCAAGGATTAATAAGAATAAGAATCGTATAGAATTATGCAAATGGTAACTCAAGATTCCGATGGTTGTGAAAAATGTCTTGCTAAAAGATAAGTATATTATTCTCTGGTTTACTGATTTTTCACGACCATCAGATCCTTGAGTTTATTTTATACCTCCATCCTCTTGTTATTACAGCAGGAGATCCTAATCCTGATATTACCAGCCAATTTACCTGCAAAGTACTAACAGAAGTGTTAAAAATGAGGATCATAATGCTGTCTTGATTTACAACGTAACCTCCTGCAAAGTCTCAAAATCAACACAGAAACCTGTCATTTCCTCCTAATAGGAAAAGCAAACCAACACGAAAAACACACTATTTTTAACCATCTTGTCAGCTCATTCTCTTGTGAAAATAAAGGCACACATAAGTTTAAATACGTCGAAAAACCAGTACCAGAAACGTCGAGACAAGGGAAGAGCGAAAGGGAGAAGAACCCAGACGCAGCTGGGTATTAGACCCGGGGGAAAGGAAGAGAAGAGGAAGCGGAGAAAGAAACCCCGTCCTACCTCCTCTCTTCCTCATGATATCAACTTACATTGTACAAACATTCTCCTACTCAATGAGTCACTCGACCCGACCCCTATCTTTCCTTCTCGTCCTGCTAATTTCTTGGCAGGGCGCGAGGGCGCAGCTTCCTTTCTTCCCTATCATTGGATTCGACGGAGATGCTGAAGGGTCTGAGCCGCAACAGCAGGAGCAACTACCTACCATAGGATTCGATGGAGACGCTAAAGGGTCTGAGCCACAGCAGCAGCAGCAACAACTGCCTAAGGGGTTCGCTGAAACGAACTCTAAGGGAAAATGGGAGCTTGTTTCGAGAGATTCGGGAGTCTCGGCTATGCACATGCAGTTGATGCCCGACAACAAAGTTATGATGTTCGATACCACGTCCCTAGGGAAGTCGAATATCATGCTTCAGTCTGGTACTCCTTGTCGTCCAACGGATACAGGGGAAGATTGTTATGCCCATTCTGTTGTATTTGACGTCGACACAGCCCAATCCAGGCCTCTCAAGGTTTAATCTCTTCTCATTTCTTTCCGTGAACTTGTTGCATTTGAAAGGAGTGAGATGATACCTGCAATAATCAAGAAGATACATATAGGAACATGATTTATTACCTAAGAAAGTTTACTCTGGTTTACAATAAGCAATCAAAATCCAACTGGTTTGAGCATTCAATTCCGAGTTTGATAATCAAGGTTCAAATCCTGATGAGCATGATGATCATCTCAAGTTCTAGCATATGTTACCTCGAATACAAGTTAAGCGAGCAAGTATACTTCCCCTGTGGCTTATCTAATAGTGCTCAAAGTAATTAGGTCGCCACCAATGTGACAGGTCTGGACGGATCCATGGTGTTCAAGTGGAGGCCTCGACATTGACGGAACCCTAGTGAGCACAGGTGGATGGGCCGATGGAGGAAAATCAATTCGCTACATCAAAAGTTGTGACACCTGTGACTGGCAAGAATCCGACATTAAGCTGTCAGACTATAGGTGGTATGGAACTCAAGCAAAACTAGCTGACGGAAGCTATGTTATGATAGGCGGTCGTCGTGCATTCAACTATGAGTTAGTCGCACCAGAAGGCCAACCTAGTCCAGGAAAAGTCGCACTTCCATTTCTCCTTCAGACGACTGATGTACACGAAAACAATCTCTATCCATTCGTTCATCTTGCCCCAGACGGCAACTTATTCATCCTAGCGAACTACAAGGCGATCCTCTTGGATGTCAAGAGCAACAAGATCGCCAAAACTTATCCGGACTTACCTGGAGGTGCACGTAACTATCCTGGGTCAGGTTCCTCAGCAATGCTTCCCATCAAGCTCGAAGACGCGAATGTTGATCCAGAAGTATTAGTTTGTGGAGGCGGCCAACCAATGGCATTTGGCAAAGCCGAGAAAGAAGCCATCTTCCTTCCAGCATTGGACACATGTGGAAGGATCCGAATGATGCAGCCCGATGCACAATGGGAAATCGAGCAAATGCCTTCACCTCGAGTGATGGGCGACATGCTGAACTTACCAAATGGCCAGATTCTAATCCTTAACGGCGCCAAGAAAGGCACCTCAGGTTGGCAATGTGCTGATGAGCCGAACCTCACACCACTACTCTATGATCCTAACAAGCCGAATGGCCAGAGGTTTAAGCCACTGAAACCAAGCCAAATTCCTAGGATGTATCACTCAAGCTCCGCCGTTCTCCCTGATGGCAGAATCCTAGTCGCAGGCAGTAACACAAACTCCGGTTACAGACTCAAGAATGTGAAGTTCCCAACAGAGTTAAGAGTCGAAAAGTTCTCTCCGCCTTACCTAGACCCGGCACTCGCAAACTTGAGACCCAAGATCATGGTGGCGCCCCAAGACATCACATACGGCTCACAGATCCAAATAACGTTTCAGCTTGACGAAGGGTCCGTAGAAAAGGAAGACATAATGGTGACAATGTACATACCACCTTTTACGACACACGGGTACTCTATGAACCAGAGGCTCCTGGTTCTTCCTGTGATGAATATGGTGCCGCTGATAGGTACATATACTGTGGTAGCACAGACGCCAACCAAGGGTGAGCTCGCCCCGCCTGGTTACTACCTTTTGTTCGTCAACTATCGAGGAGTACCAAGCGTGGGAAGCTGGATCAAACTACAGTAGGGTGCGAGATCGTGATAAAACTCGTATTAGGGAGGTTTGATACATTTAATGTTTGAGATCTCATGTCTATGATGTTCCTATTGATTCTCCCAACATTTTCAAAAACGATGAAGAGTGACCCAATACATAGATTTTCCATGTGAAGGAGATAGTTATGGTAATTCAAGTATCTCCCGAAACTCGAATAGAAATCAACAAAAACACGATCATTGCATGTTAAGATTCATAATAAGTCTTCTATAATCGGTTCGGATCTATGATAGAACTAGAGATTTTTGCCGCACAAGTCCAACTCATAACCACTAGTCATACTAGCACACCAATATCGTCACCGTGTTGAAGAAATCAATTTCAACTTAAATCTCACTTGTGGTAAAACATCCACAAGTTTATTTATATCTGGGCTAATTGTACAGTACGCTTCCAATGGACAGGGATGATGGGTCCGATAGAACAAGAAAATGCCGTTTTATCTAACACCTCATTTCATGCCAAGGTTACATATAAACATACACGCTCCTAAAGACTAATCGATAGGAAAGCGAATCCCTTCAAGACTTACGGTTCTATCCACGGATCTGAGTAAATTTAACAGAGTTCGATCACGTACCCTTTGTGTCTTGAGCGTGAATTACCATTCTGTCCTCACTTCTCTTTCGCTTTCCTTTGCTTGCAGAGGTGGGTTTTTCGAGGTGTTTGGAAACGGAATGTGTTTTGGGTTTTGTGGTTTGATTTGTGGTTTTTTTTTTTTTTTTTTGGCTTAGAATGCCGAGGGATGTACAGGGCTGGAAATGTATGTTTGGAAAGAAAAAAAAATGAGGAATTGTCAATTGTGACCATTAAACCATCCATGATTGAGAAAAATTCATTACATAACATTATACATTCAAAATACATTTGCATCACAGCTCCAACATATATGTTACATATCTTCACGCCATAGCTTTGCTGTAAATCGGAGGAAATAGAATACAAACAAGCAAAACAGAAATCAGAAAGCAATTCAAGTCTGTTTATCTGAAGCACAAAAAAAATACTCCACTTATTATAATGGTCTACGTTCTTAGACCAAATTGTTTGATTTAGCAGCGGTGTCGCCTAAGCATAGACCTCAGGATTCGCGACGAGATACTCTTCAACAATCTTGAACATTTTCTTCATCTTCTCCTGCCCAAACTTGACACCCTCTTCGTTGATCTCGACTCCCTCCACTGGGTGAAACTCGGTCGTCATCTTGCAGATGCTACCAGTAGCCGTGGCATCGAATTTAGTCTCGTTAACGACGAACTCGTTCTTGCCTTGCAGAACATCTCCGTCGATGGTCGTGTACTTGCAGTAAAAGTTATCCACGTCGAGCTCGTCGGTCTTGTGCTGAGCATATTTGAAGTGATAACCTGCATAGTTACAGCACTGTGAATTGTCATCACAGACATTTAGCTCATAATTGCAGCAAATAATTGTGTCTCGAGTGCTGTTATCAAATTTAGCATATATACTTAGAGACACAGTACCATCATGACATACATGAACAATGTCGACCTTTAGGCCTCATCTGGTAGCAAAACAGCAATGATATGGACAGACACAGATATCTGGACGGCACCTTGAAAACTCATATGACCTCATTATTAGAACTTAATATTTTAGCACGAGTACATTAATCACGAACACACATCGGACGAAATATGAACATATATCAATGAACATTCAGCATACCTTCAGGGAAGTTAAGTTGCTGGATGCTGCCAACCTTGACGGAGTCACCCTCGACAAACTCGATGCTTCCAAAAGAATCAGGCATAAGCTTAGGGAACAGAACATGGCCCTCGAGGCATAACGCCTTGAAGAGCCGCGCGGGAGCAACTGGGCTCTCGATCTCTTGGCTGAAGGTTTTGCTGGCTCCCATTTCGAATCGGAAAAGACTTAGCAATCGGATTAATGAATTGATATCTTAGTACAAGTTCTATGGAACTAGATGGAACTTAGGCTTAGATGGTTTGCTAGTGAGTTAAGAGATATGTGATTGCATGCATTTTATAGTGTGAGCAAGCAAGCAAGAGCTGGATGCTTAAAAAACCTCATCCACATGAGTAAACGACTCAATCTAACTCCTCCAATGTGTAGAGAGATCTGGGGATCAAAACTCACTGAGTGCCGAACTCGCTGAGTGCCGAGCTACTTTACGGTGGTGAGTCCATCATCGAAAGCTGACTTAAAAGATCCTCCAAATTTACCGATTATTCTGTTGATCAAAAAAAATCCTTTAAGATTTTTTTTTAAAGTCGGGATGCTTGGAAAATAGTGTGCTAGTACTATTATGGGCGGGTAGGTCAATGTTTGAACTTGAAATGGTCAAATATGGAGGTTGTCTAAATAGTAGACTATTCCAATTGGAGACTCCAAGGCAGATTGCACATAATTCAAACTATGAGATATATCAGGAGCAAGTCAGTTTCCTACAATTGTTTAGAAGCACTCCGTCGAGTTTTGTTGGATCTAAGATTATTTGATAATAATTATCCAAATCAATAAATTAGAAAATGACACGGTTCGAAAATGTCTTATTCTAATCGAGGCCAACACCCCTTAGAGCCATCATGGAAGCAGATTGACTTAGTGTAGTTTGGCCGAGTCAATTTTTTTTTTCTTTTTTGAATAATTTGGCATAGTAGTTGGCCGGGTATCTTGTTTCGTGGAACTGGTATTTTATCTTTGGCTTTTGTGATATTAGTCCCTTTAATCTAATCTAATTTTAAAAAAGTTCCTCAAATTTTTATAATTCTAACTAAATACTTTAAATCTTGTTATGTGAATAAGTTAATCCATCCTTAAAGAAAACTATTAATTCTAATTGAATTCGAATTGATATATTCTCACCAAAAGAACTATTTGATGATAAAATAAGTTAATCTCTAATTTACAAATATCACGAATAAAAAAAATCATTATAACATCGAGTTCGAGACATGTCATAGTTTATTTTAATCTATGCGATTTTTTAATTTTAACTGAATCTAAAAAAATGACGGATGAAAATCTATAGACATAAATATTCGAATTTGGTTTAAATTAACAATAATTTTGATGAATGGATTAATTTATCCATAGAGTGATGATTCAGATGACTTATTTGGTATTATAAAGATTTTATATATTTTCTTAGAATTAGTAATAAAATTTAAAAGATTTAGTTGAAATTATAAAAGTTTGAGGGATATTTTTAAAATTAGATTAGATTTAAAGGATTAATATATCAAAAACCATTTTATCTTTGCCATATGATAGTTTTCTGACACATTCTACTCAAATGTGATACATAGTGATTACTTAATTCAATACGGACAATAGGCTTCTGGTTCAACTCTAACGTGAATACATAGTGATTACTTCAGCAAATCAAGAATCTAGATATCGTTTTAGCACCGACATAGCTCAAGTCAACAAGCTTAAAAACACTAGAATCCACGAATAAAGAATCAAGAGTAAATCTTGAATAAAAGAATAATTATTGAATGAATGAAAATCATAGAAGAGGTTCCATATTTATAGATGAAAGTTCTATCTTATATCTAAGATAACTAATCCTATCTAAAATCTATAATATATCTTCAAAGAAAACTATGCAAAGATAACAACTTACAAAATGAAAAATATGCTTAATCTAAATAATCTTCTAAGCTCCTGCGTCAGTATGACATTGGTATTTAACCAAGATGCAAAATGAAACCATTATACTTTCACTTTTAAATTCTACACGACTCGAATACATGGACCGTTTAAAGGGGCAATCGATAGCACTTCGTATTGGAATTCATCGCAAATAAACTTATAAATAAACTGCTACAAGCATGATACCCATGCGGACTAGCACATATATACCATAAGGGGTGGATCATAAGAGTCATACATATATCAGAGCTCAATACATTTATCTTACCCGAGATCAAAATGGCAAGATAAATATTACTCCTTTCAAACACAATAAAGTTCAGCATTTTTGTTCTATTCCAGATTGCCGTCGCCAAAAAAAAGAGCTGCAAAGGTTCATCGATCATTTTCGGAGCACAAGAACTGGTCTGTTGAATCCAGATCCAGGTTTCGTGTTGCCCACACTTGAAGCTGCATTCTCTACAGCACTGAAACCAATCTGTAAACCAAAACACACATTAGGTCATCGCATTTGTCTTCCGATGCATGAGCACGTCTTTACACAGATGTTATGCAACGTACCTTATCAATCAGTATTTCCTGAAAGTATCTCGGATAAAACATTATGCTCTGAAAATTAGCTGCTGTAGTCTGCAGAACAAAATAGAATCGGCTATTATCAGATTAGGTAAACTCATAATACTATTTCATGTCGAGATTATAAGTTTTCATAGCATATCATCTTGTTGGTTGATTCAGAACAAAATAGAATATTACTCCAGGTTTCTACAAACAGAAATTCTGAAAAAATAGCAGGGGGCTTCGGCTTTCAGCAAACAAGACGAAGTAATGCATACTTATCGAATCAAATATTACAGAAATCAGTTTACTATCAACTGGAAGGACCTAGGTACATATTCCAGAAGAACCGCTCAATTCAATCAGTGAGTTTCTAATCTCTAATATATACTGATTCGCTTAGGATTGTTATCCCAGATCTATTAGTCGGATCCACCTTAGTCTGATTCGCTTAGGCATGGGTTATGAACGTAGGTCACCTTGCCCAGGAAAGTGGGAAGCAATGTTCTAGAAAGCTCGAGGCATGTTTTAGTTAGGGAAGGAAGCAGTTGACTGCCGACAGTCTATAGGGGTCCAAGCGGATGCATCATTAGGAAGACTCCAGCGCTCTTCCAGAGACAAGCTACCTGAAGTGGCAGAGAAGGGCTTTTTACTGGTCTTTTAGGTGCCAGTTCTACACAAGCGACAGACACTGGCCATTTTTTGAGACAGTACCACAGAGTTGAGTCTTAATTTAGGGAGGTCGGCTCCGAGGTTCATGGAGGGGAAGAAAAAAGGTCCATGAGAGCAATAAAAATAAATTTAATCAAGAGTAAACATCAGCTGGTGAGAATAAGGCTACAATCCATACATACCTCAGTTACAAGGCGGTTATTACAGTATGACTTCCACGGTTGAGGTTCTAAAATAAGAATACCACCCTGCACATATCCATGGAGTCGATATTAGCTCATGAAAAAATTACAAGGTTTTAGTAAGAAAGCATGCTAAAAACATAAAAAGAAACACATGCAGATTGTGCAAAAGAAAAATATGAAGGAACGGAGAGAGAAATACCAGGTAAAGGAGTCTCCAAATTTTCCTAAATAGCTTAATCAACCCATTGTCACCCCAGTTCAACTGAACCCATTTTGTCACACTCAAACTGCAATATCAACAACAAATCCACCTGAGCATTCCTGTAACCATACACAATTCTGTTGTTATATTATCACATACAATGGTTCAATGGGCACTAGACTTTAATTTTATCAAACATTGGACATCAAATCAGCACTTCTCACCAGCACTAATCCCTAAATCATCTGATTTCAAAATGAGTAAAAGGAATCATTCTCATGTGATAGTCAAGAAAAGAAAGCATCAGAACAGAGCTGTCATCATCCCTACTGCATGTTTTCAGACAACCAAAAATCAAATCTAGAGCTCTTATGAGAAAATACGAGAGGGCAAAACCAATATAAGTCATCTACGTCAGCCCAATCATAAGAAACAGCTGACCACTAAAATGTAATTTACTTATCAGCCTCCACTAACACCTTAACTTTCTGTGAGCCCTGTACTCACCTATAAACCTTCATGTAGTATGAACATTGAATCATAAGTCCTACAGTAATGAATTATTTATAATCATTACTAATCACAATATTGCAAGACAAGATATGGTTTGTGCTTGATAGAGGCTTTAACTTCAAAAAGAACACAATAAGGGAGTTTAATAAACAAATTGCTTGCCCTTCACAGAGTTCTTTTTTTCTTCTTCTTCTTCTTCTTTTTTTTTTTTTTTTTTGAATAGAGGTTTTCCAGTGCAAGGAAAACAGCCAAAAAAAAAAGAAAAAAGAAGCAAATGTAATTGAGGAGGATACCTTACCAAATAATGGTATCATAGTGGGCTATGAGCGATTCATGTTGACTCGCAACAAAGTTCTCACGCCGGAAGGAAACCACGTCAAGCAGACTTCTTTGCTGTGCAGGATGACCAGTTTCATAGGCCTTCCTCTCTTTGTTTTGAGACAAAGATTTGGCACACTCTAAACCATTTAAAGCGTGCATAGCATCTGTACTGACTGCATTTTTACTGCACTTTCTTATTTTCTCTATCTTGCTAATCTTTTGGAGGTTCCGTTGTGCGTCTTCGATTCGTTCTGCAACACAAAATGCATCCAGATATTATTTAATTGGAAAGAAAAACATAAGCCTAGTAGGCAGTCACTGGAAGTAAGTTAGAGATCCAAATCCGCCCAAAATGAACTTGCTATCACAGTAGAGTAGAAGTGGTAGAGCACCTCCACCTCTGCAACAATACGTGGATACATACAAACTCAACGTCTATTTTATATCCAATGCGGATAAAAAACATTTCAGCACATGCATAGTAGAAAAGTGGCTAATTTGTATCACAGATGTAACATGGTTGTTCTGTTGTATTTGTCTCCTGAAACTATGCACATTGGCGAACCATTACATGCTGGCTGCTGCCTTAATTATCACAACACCCACCCACCCTTCACCCCATTATGCAACACAAGCGTGGACGGGCAATTAGGCTAGTGAATACCCAAATCAGTCTTGCAATGGAGTCCCATATGAATTTGGAATTACTGAATACACAATATTTTTCCAAGCTTACCATGGTCAATATCAACACCGAGCATGGTCTTGCAGTGGAACTTCTGCGCTGCAATACATAAGAAAAAAATAGCTCTATTGAGATAATTTATCCATAAAAAAGGGAGATCAAATGATAAGAAATAGCTCCAAAAAACAGCATTTGGCTTAATTATAATATGTAGATTACCGATACTTATTGTCATTATGCCACTGTTACAGCCTATATCTAGGCAATCCTTGCCCTTGAACCATTCCTCCTTCAATACTTTGAAACGCAAATCTTCCTCAGCATCCTTGCCGACCTGAAACATCAGTTGAAAATCAATGAAACCTATGATCAAAGGATAACTGTACAACCCCTAACCACAGGTACCAGCATAAGAAAAATTGCAAATCAAGTGGAATGAAATAACACAAACAAGCAAGCCTGTGAATCATTGGAGGAAAGTAAAAGACAACTGAGTTATATCATTCTGGCTGGTAAGTGGTGCAATTTTCGCATTTACAGAAAACACTCTAGATTGTTTAGGACAAGGCAAAATACCAACTTTAAGGACATCAAGGGAAATACCCAAAAAAAATCGCAATTGAAAAAGTATCATACTTCCCAAGAACAGTAACACTGAAAACTTTACGCAAATATAGCAAATGTTGAGCATGCAAATCCCCACCCAAATGTATAAATTTCAAGACATAACAAAAAACTATTAATTTGGTTGAGGATTGGTACCGTCAATAATTGGAGACAAAAACAGATAACAGGAAAAAAAAATTGTACTTAGTTCACGAAGATCACAAATCATCATGTACAGGAAGCAAATCCCGAACAAAATAAAGGTTAGCAAGCATGAATCTTCACTCCAAAACTCTCACCCAACCATCAAGTCCACATATTAGACTAGAAATCAGTTATTGCTAAACCACACCTTCCTCGACAAGAATCAATTTCTTGCACAAATCACACTACCTATCCCATTTAACCACACAGCTTCTGTGCAATCAATACACCAAAAACTCACCCCCAAAGAGAGCCCGAACCAAACATCAATCGACACTAAGGCTCACCAATACAAAGGCACAAACCCACTACGCCTCCACATCCAACTCACAACACCACACAATAACAAAGCCTACATAAAAAGGCAAACACAATGACTCAGATAATCCCATCAAGTGTCCAGAATCGGCGAGATTCACACAATCTTATCCCCGTCGAACCACAAGTTTTTCTTTGTGTATCAACAGGAGACTGTTTCTTGATACCTCAAAGGATTTTCAAACCAATAACCACCCAAGTAATCCCGTCAATGGACAGGGTCAAGGGAGAACGAAATATAAACAATCTCATCTCCACTGCACAGCAACAAGGACACTGTTTCCGATGCCCCAAAAGGTTTTTCAGAACATTGATCACAAAATTAACCCTTCCTGCCTAGCCTAATATCACTACATTCTCAAATTTTATCACAAGTCGAAGCAAATTCGAGAAAAGTGAGAGGTTTACACGGTATCCATAGTAGGTCCTGTAGTTTCCGTACGGAAACACCTCCTTGCGCTTCCTCTTCTTCCCCGCCGCCGATGATTCGTCGGCGTCTTGGTTGCGCGGCGACGGTGGCGTCGCCGAATCCGAAAGATTTTGCGCCATTGTTGGAGGAAGAGATCGATGGATGGAGCGGCGGGGAACGGGTGATGGTGGATTAGGGTTTCGGTGATGCCGGCGGAGGCGGTGGGGAAAGTGGCGCGGACTCTGCCTGGGTTAGGAAGTAGGGTAACCCTGACGATCACTAGGGATTACGGCGTATAGTCTTATTCGTATCACATAAATTAGGACACAATAACAAGGCTTTCTTTTATCCTTGAAATTGTCTAATACTTGCTCCGTGTCATCTAACAGATCCATTATTTTGATATTGTATGTATATCGATGTAAAATTTGATCGTATATAATAATAATCAAATATAATTTTTTTAAATTTATCGTAAATATCAATGATTATATATACATAATTTAATTTAATACATATCGTCGGACAATCAGACGTGATTTGATATGAAAACGAGACTTATATTTATACATATAGATTTGTATTGTATTTTTTGTGGGACGGAGAGAATAACATGTTATGTTTCGTCGTTTATATTTTTAACATTTATTTAATACACAGTCGGGTAAGTTATGATTCCAAACTGTTATCATGAAGCTACAAGACAAATTTCGCCATCATATACATTATTAAGTTTGACTCATAAGATACCCATGAACATATAAAGCTAGAAAATACGTTGTCAAGATTTTGGTGTCAAAAGTTTTCACGGTCAAAATAAGGATTTAAACAAAATTCTGGCGTTAACACGGGTCAAATCTTAATATGCCTAAATATTCTCCATGTCTCTCTCTCCTTTTTTTTTTTTTATACCCTTTTTCTACCTTTGAATAGATGTATCGAATAACATTAATTAATAATTTTGAGATTAACAATCTAATCCAACCAGACAATGATTACTCCCTTCTATATTATATATCATTTTTTAATTTAGATCGTCTTAGAATGACATCATATTTAATAAAATTTTTATATTAAAAAATATCAAAATAAATAATCATTTTCTACACTACACTCATCATCTTCTTCCTTCTTCTATCCTAAACTTCTCTTACACTCTATTATCATTAAAAAAATATTTTTTTTATCAAATCCCATATAAATTCAACACAAATAGATAAATCCACATACGGATCAAACGCTCATTATATTTTGAGACGAGGTAGTATTTTATTTCCTTAGTGGTGACATCTAGTGTCATTAATAATCACATTAGTTGGGCTGTAAAGTTTGATCCGTGTTTCTGTATCACCTATAATCCTCGTCCTTGCTCATCTAACGCCACCCTCCACCAACCGCCACCATGCAAATCTCATTACAACATAATTCCAGTGCTATCGAACGTGGAAGGAAATATTATCCACTTATTAATCATCAAGGATTTCCTTCACTGAAAAGGAACGCTAATCCTGTTCGATTACCAAATGAGTGCATGCTTTGCTTCTAATCCTTAGGTACTTGTACGAATGAATCAACGTTCATCGTTGGAAAGAATGTTATGATTATGTCATGGCAGCTTAAAATCATTTGTTACAATCCGCATATTAATTGGCGTGATCGACTTAACTACAAAGAAATTACTGTCACTCGAATAAATAAGAGAATACATGTAAAAATCACAGCTAAGTTGATGACGGACATGCAAGAAGATAAGATGGACCGATTCACTGATATTGGGATATTATTGACCGATATATTTTTCAACTAGTAAACAGCAAGTGCACTGGTCGCGTAATAATTGGTAAATAAATACCGGATTGTCGAACCCACAGAGATTGTGTAAACAATTACTGAAATTATGTTATCCTTACTTTATCTAGACAATGAAATGTTTGGTGATTATCTAATTAATATCGGTTTAATAAAAATGAGTGAAAAGTGGCTAAGGCTTAGATTGTAAATTTATATCAATGTAATATTATTATGGTTGTGATTTATACTTTCATGTAACAACCGGATTTCCTGAAACCACTAATATTTTCTCTCGAACAATATTAATATTATTATTGTTTAACAATCCATATTATTTCTAATATGAATTTAGGAAAACACTAATGCATTAAATTTTATGAAATCCTTTTAGCTTTCAACATAGGAATGTGACATCTATGTCTATGACTGTTGCATGTATTAAATTATATATTTCTATATCAATTTAATCCATGGTGTTTATTGTTTGAGCATTCATATAATATCTCCTCTCAGTCTCAATTATATGACACATATCATTCAAAAGGTGATCAAT
>LIEC01007618.1:0-36524 GCA_001925005.1 Drosera capensis
ATAGCTGATATCAAGATGTCGAAGCGAAATCAATTTCCACAAATCTTGCGGCAACCCTTGAAGTCGTCTGCATTTGGACAACAAAAGTGTCTGCAGGTTGCATAAGGTACAGATTGATTCCGGCAATTCTACAATTGCACTGTGAGATACATCCAAGTAACGAAGGTACTTCAACTTTCCAATTGTAGACGGCAGCTTACAACCATTGTATGCTACCAAGGACAATACTCGTACAAAATTGAAGTGAGGTAATATGTACACCGGAGCTTCAACAGATAAACGTTCATGTGACAATGCAAAGAAGGTCCGCAGATGCTTCATGGCAGGCACCTCCTCAAGTTTGTATAAGTTATTGCGACTTGCAGCATTATACGACATGTGACGAACATGATCATCCAAGTCTAAATCTTTGTTCTCCTCCAACAAGAAGCAAGAATTTCCTGAGATGAGCCGGGCAAGATCATGAAAAAGATCATGCATCACATGCCCAGAAATATTAGAATGAATAGCCGGTTGAAAGAAAGATCTCGATAATAGATTATTGAAGTAGTCATCGCCAACATCTTCAAGCCCTCTTCTGCTGCCAGGTTCGAGTGGGATAAAATTTTCAGCCATCCACAGACGGACTAAGCTTTCTCGCTGAAAGAGATGGTCTTTTGGGAACATAGCACAATAAGCAAAGCATCGCTTGTGATGTGGCGGCAAGTGATAATAGCTCAATCTTAATGCAGGAACCACCTTGTTGTTTATCTGAGGCAGTTCCCAGATGTTACTAACTAGCATATCATCCCACCGTTTGACATCCAAGTTTGAATGCAAGACACCAGCAAGTGCTTTAATAGATATAGGCAAGCCTTTACATTTTTCAACAATTTTTCTGCCAATCGGTTCCAACTCTGGATGGGCATTGCGTTCCTCATGACTCAAGGCATGCCGGGAGAACAGAGACCAGCCATCTTCATCAGTGAGTAGGTCCAATTGAAAAGTAGGAGAGGCACGCACGCCATTGGCAACATCCCTGTTTCTTGTTGTGGTGATAATCTTGCTTCCATGCGCTCCAACACTGAACGGAGTGCTGAGACGCTCCCATTGCTCATGGCTCCACATGTCGTCTAGAACAATCAGAAACCTTCTATTCTTCAGCATGCCACGCAACTCAGTCTGGAGCAGTTCAAAGTTGTCCATATTGCAGGTTGAGCGAGTGCCACACTCGATAATCATTCTGGTCACACGAACCACATCAAAATTATCAGAAACACAAACCCATGTCATGACATCGAACCTATCTTTGATCCTTCCATCATTGTACACCAGTTGAGCAAGTGTTGTTTTTCCAATCCCACCCATACCAACAATGCCAATAACAGATACACGGTCACCTGCATCAGAATCACAAGAAAGCAACGATGCAATGATATCTTCCTTATCTTGATCCCTGCCATAGACATCAGGTTCCTCCATAAAAGGAGTAGTAGAAGTCACTGGAATTACCCCACCAGTAGGAAGAACACCACCCTCCAGACCCAGATCACCCCTTTGACTCGCAAAGCGTTCCAGCCTTTCAGTAATCTCGATCAATCTGGACGCCATGGTCCTCTCCAAGGAGATAAAAGGATCAGAAATGGCGTTCCATACCTTGCGAAAAGCATTGCGGCGCCTGAACCTCGAGTTCATGGAGGATCTGAGGGCCTTGGTCGAAAGCTGATCGGCGATCTCCTCAGCATCATAGAGTGCATCCTTCAGGAGATGAAGCCACTTCCTGATATTGGGATTAACCAACTGCTTGTCTTCCGCGTCATTGAGCAGGTTCTGAACAGTGATCAGAGAGGTGTGGAAGTTCTCGAGAGGTCTGGCCAATTTTCCACGGCGAAAGAACTCGAAGACAGAGGCTGCTCCGGGAGTAACCCTGTCGAACAGAACCTGAAGCACAGCCCCAATAACAACAGATTCCATGGTAGGGACTTAAAGAAGATCTGAGAATATGAAGAAGAAGATGAAGAAGAAAGAGAAGTGTAGTGAAAATGGCGATCAATCAAAGAGAGGCCAAGGATTTATCAAGCAAATGGGTGGTGTATGAGTGTTTGATGTTCCTTCATAATTTCCACGGTTGACCCAGAAGACTCTTGGTTTGCGCTGGGAGTAGATGGGTTTGATTTCATGATTTGATAAAAATAATATTAAAAATAATAATTATGAGAAATGATTAAAATGTTTACGGAGAATAATTTTTTTTAACTCATTAATTTTGTGATATTCGTAATTGACATCTATCCAAAAATATATTATACTAATATTTAGAATAGTCTTTAAATATTTTTATTATTGGGATAATATTTTAATTGAAAAATATCCAATATAAACTCATATTTAATCCTTAAAATTCTCTGAACTTAGATGGCTTCCTTAGGCTCTCTGTATGCTTTCGAGCTCCTTTGCTACAAACATACGATTATGTAAACACAATCTATTGTTTCAAAAAAGTTTCTCCATTATCGTATTAAAGATCTGAAAATTTTGAGATAATTTTTTTTTAATAATAACAAAAACAGTATATTACTAATCGTCGTATTTTATCCAAAGAGATTACAAATTTTTTTATCAAAATCATGAAAAAAATATGATAAAGCTCCAAAAATTTTCGTAAAATTTAGTTTTACTATAATTAACGTGAATATTAAAATATCATATGTTATGATTTATTTTACAGGTTAAAAAACTTATTTGATAATATAATAAAAAAAATACAAAATATGAATGAAATACAATCCTAATACGCAAATAAAGACGAAAATGACCTAAAATTTTGAACTTATTTTTTTATGTTAATTTCTACCCCAAACTAAGTTAAATTAATTACCATTAATTATCCACCTAAGGATAATTACCACTAATGACCCAAATAAGGATGGTTAGGCTTTTCTAAAGCCAAGATGTAGATTTTTTAACCACAATCAAGATTATGATCAGACATGCGAAGATGACTTGAGTTAAGATGGAGACTTGTTGAATGACATGTTGCCTAAAGTCATCTATGATTGCTCTTGTTTGGCGTGCTTGGGTTTTCCTATTCGGCGGCTCTTTCTTTATCAAATATGGAGGTCATGTTTCTCTTGTGAGACTTCCTTATCCCCATGCATTATTTCCATCCTTTGGCGTGCTTGAGTTTTCCTATTCGGCGGCTCTTTCTTTATCAAACATGGAGGTCATGTTTATCTTGTGAGACTTCCTTATCCCCTTGCATTATTTCCATCCGGGGAAGGCAAAATTGCTAGCCTACATATTGGACACATAGCTAAGGAGGAGAAGCATGGAAGCAGAACAAAGGCAGAAACACATTAGTGCCTTTTTCCCTCCTTTTGTTTTTTCCTTATTACTATAAACACATTAAGAGTGCACTGACAGGTCTGTTAGTGGAGCAGTGCGTCCTAATCTCTCTCGAGGAGCTCTTGCTGTTCGGGTGTATATGGTATCTTATTTGTATACCGTCTTCGCATTAGTGGATTCCTTTGTCGTCAGTGGATTTTTTGGTTGTTGACGATCGTCCGTGATCTCTCTCGTAAAGGGTTCTCACATAAAATAATATCTCTTTTATTTGTGTTATTTAATTTTGCTTATTGGTGTTATTTGTAATGTTTTATTTAACCCACTTAGATTAATAACAATAATTTAATAATGACGTTAAAATCAATGAATCTTGATCATAACAATTAGATCCCCCATCAGCGAAATTAGAATGCCCAAACCAACGTAAAAAACTGGAAGAAAGAATCTGACCGTGAACTGTGGAAAATCGAAGATTAAGGGAAAACAGAGATGCGGAGGGAGAAAACCTTGGGGAAAAACTTTGTGAAGACGTTGGTGAATTGAGTGGGATATAGATTTCATCGGAGAAGAAGAAACAATTGTTTTGAGTATGAAAACTTAATTCCTATTTATTGTTTTTTTAAACTGAACAATTATCAGACACATTATTTCTAGTTGGTTAGGATAAAAATATTTTTATTGGTGTTCTAAGTCACTGCATGAAAACCGATGTGTAGATGAATGAAGAGGGTTAAAACAAACCGAAAGAAATAAGTACATAATTAATTAGAGTAATTAGGTTGATCAATCAATAGATAATTTAGGGGGAAAAAATTAAATTAATTAATAAAATATTAAAATGTCCAAAATAACCTTGGATGACATTCCATGCAAAATACGTACCATGAAATACATTCAACATTTATGGATTTATTGTATATATCGATGAATGTTCGAGGCAATTCAAATATTCTAACAATTTTAGAACGAAGTATTGAGTGTAAGGAATTATTATGTGAAAAACTCTATCCAAATCTTAACGGTGATGATTTACTCGATGAGTAGAGTTATCATGCTTTGAATGAGTTTTCATTTTAGTTTGCTCTTATTTGAACATTCATGATAGTTGATCGAATTAAGAACTTTTAATTTTTAAGATTTGTTAATTATTATTTTAAGTTCATTTCTCCATTGATTCAATTTTTTTGGACCTTATTTATTTTGAAAATATGAAGAATTTATTATTCAATTTCGGACATAGGAAAAGATTGTTAATATATTTTCTAATTTATAACAAAAAAATATCTTTAACGATATATTTTAATATTATCCGTATTATTAAGTTTAGATATTAATTCGTCCATGTTAAAAACTAAATATTTTCTATATATATTAGTCTGAAGACAACATTCGTGATCTTTCAAATTAGATATTTTTATTGTTTTGTTTTAAACTTAATAAGGGAACAAACAATTATTTTACAATTTTCCATATGAATATTCACCAAAACACATAAAAATTTTATACCGGGCCTACGTTAGCGAAAATCTCAGAGCCGTCCATGTGGGGATCACTTAGCAGGCATGTGGGGATCATTTAGCAGGCTCCTCAAAGCAGCAGCAGTTTACTACTCGGAAGTCTAGCAATTCGGCGACATAACAAAAGTATCTGCAGTTCAATAATTCAACAAAAAAACTGTAACAGCATCCACAGCAGCTCAGCAATTCAGCAAAAATAACAGCAGACCAGCAATTCACCAAAATAGCTCTCAGCAACCAGCAACACACAAACAGCAGCAACGGTTCAGTAACTCAACAACAGCAGCCCAAAAAATATTACTTGACAGCAACAATACCCAAAAAATAGCAACTCAGTAACATTGGCACACTGCAACCAGCAACCAGCAACCAGCAAACAACGATTCAGCAAAACAGCAACTCAGCAACACTGCAACCAGCAATACAGCAACCAACATTCAACAACCTGTAACAAAACAACTCAGCAACAACAAACAAAATAGAGAAGTGACTTAACATTGCAACAAAAAACAAACAAACAAACAAACAAATAAATAGATCTTCAAATCAAGCAAATCACTGAAGCAACGCCGACAAGGATTATGAACTAATATCTGTCAACAAAAGTACTTAGACATTGCATTGTTTCGTGACTCTGATCAACGCCCACTGAAACAAACCACACAAGTATCGAACAAGATCTTCAAATCAAGGAAGAAATTCAACAGAGAAATTCAGCGCCCATTGAACACCACAACTAAATCAAACCGTAGAATCAACCTTTCAGATCACCTCCACCAATCGAAAAAAAAAAAGCACAACAAGGGATAGAATTACAGTTACAAAATTCAAGTAAAATCCAAACAAGCAGAGCAATTCTAAAAATCACCATAAAACTACTCGTGTAAATAAACATGATGAAATTCCAAAAACTAAATCGCATTCAGAATTATTCAAATCAGGAAAACGATATAGAATTACACTTGAGTCAAACCGAGCAAATTCAAGGTTGACGAAGGATGAATTGAAGCCTTTGGAGAGGGAGAAAAGTCGATTTGAGCTTGAGGGAGAAACAGAGCAGATCTGATTTTATGTGATGTGGAGGTAAGTGTCGAACTGATTTGGATTTGGGATTTTTCCTTGGCGTAGTTTGAGCCTAAAAGGCAGGAAAATAGACCAGGCAATGAATTGGAATTTAGTAAATGACGTCGTTTTAACTTTTACTCAAGGTATATATGGACTAAACATAATTAATCAAATATGTCCAAGTCTCCAACAGAAAAGTGAAAAACCCATTATTTTAAAAATATTGGTCGGGTATGAGATATCTTAGTCCATAACTATTACAAACTTTTTATATTATTTAATAGATAATTTTTTTTCATTTAAATGAATTTAATTTTTTATTGATCCACGATTAAAATATATAATGTTTATGATTATCAATATTTCACGATATATTTTTAAAAAATAACATTTGATCATCTCATAATACCGATCAAATCTCTATCGTTATGTGTGGTTAAAATAGTATAATTTTTTTTTTTGGATGGAAAGAATATATAAATACGGTTCCACGAATATGTCCCGTATCGAACTGGTTTTTCGGTATCAATAATTTACCGAATTATCATGGTCGGGTACGGTTTTCCGATTTTCTTCGGATTTTCGGTCCGATCCGTTACTTAGATACGTTTCTGTTCACCCCCTATTGATATACATAATCCAGATAGTAGCAGATTAACAAGTGTTTTGGTTTACCTCAATCGTGTTAATAGAGAGGGAAGCTTGTTTGAACAAGCAATGCATCAATCATCAATTTCATCAGGATCGAACTCAATCTCCTCGAATTGAATCCAGGGTGCGAGAGATCTTGCGCCTGAACCTCGAGTTCATGGAGGATCTGAGGGCCTTGGTCGAAAGCTGATCGGCGATCTCCTCAGCATCATAGAGTGCATCCTTCAGGAGATGAAGCCACTTCCTGATATTGGGATTAACCAATTGCTTGTCTTCCGCGTCATTGAGCAGGTTCTGAACAGTGATCAGAGAGGTGTGGAAGTTCTCGAGAGGTCTGGCCAATTTTCCACGGCGAAAGAACTCGAAGACAGAGGATGCTCCGGGAGTAACCCTGTCGAACAGAACCTGAAGCACAGCCCCAATAACAACAGCTTCCATGGTAGGGACTTGAAAGAAGATCTGAGAAAATGAAGAAGAAGAAGAACAAGAAAGAAAAGTGTAGTGAAAATGGCGATCAATCTAAGAGAGGCCAAGGATTTATCAAGCAAATGGTGGATGAGTGTTTGATCTTTTTCCACAGTTGACCCAGAAGACTCTTGGTTTGCGTTGGGAGTATCTGGTTTGATTTAAAAATAACATTAAAAAAAATAATTATGAGAAATGATTAAAATATCTATGGAGAATCGTTAAATATTTCATTATGAAGATAAATTTTTGTTATAAGATAATTTTTTTTTTAATTCCTTAATTTTGTGATAGTCGTAACTGACGTCTATCCAAAAATAATACTATAATAATGTTTAGAATAATCTTTAAATATTTTTATTATTAGGATAATCTTTTAATTGTAAAATATCCAATACAAACTCATATTTAATCCTTAAAATTCTCTAAATTTGGCTCTCTCTATGCTTTTCCGCTCCTTTGCTACAAAACTTTCATAAGGCTCATACGATTATGTCAACACAGTCTATTTGTTTCAAAAGAGCCTCTCCATTATCGTAATAAAGATCTGAAAATTTTGAGATATTATTTTTTTAAAATAATAATAAAAATAGTATATTATTGATCTTCATATTTTATCCAACGGGATTATAAAATTCTTTTCTAAAAATCATGAAAAAATTATGAAAAAGCTCCGAAAATTTTCGTAAAATTTAATTTCATGATAATTAATGTGAATATTAAAATATCGTATGTTATAATTTATTTTATGGGTTAAAAGACTTGTTTGATGATATAATCAGGAAAAAAATACAAAATATGAATGAAATAGAACCTTAATACGCAAATAAGGGCGAAAATGACCTAAAGTTTTGAACTTATTTTTCTTTATGTCAATTTCTACTCCAACTAAGTTAAATTAATTATCACTAATTATCAACTTAAACTATTTTAATTGATTTAAAGTTTTATAAATGCAATCTTTCTTCTCCTTGAAAATTCCTTACAAACACAAAATAAAATACTTATTATCATACAAGATTACAGTTAAGTTAGAGAAGAAGGAGAAGTTTAAGGAAAAAAGAAGGATTTAGGCGGTAAGGTGAGTACGACGAGCATCCTTCACCGTTATTAAGAGAAGGTGATCATCTTGATCAGAAATTTCGTAAAAAATTATACACTCTTTGATAAATTCTGATATTAGTATATGTTGAATTCTCATAAATCTAATTCCTAATGAAATTAATAAATCATGATTTTGGAGTTGTGATTCTTAAGATATAAATCAAAACGTACGGATATGTCAATGTGTAAAAAACTAGTTAAAGGGATAACTTAGTGGCTTGATAATTTTTGGAGTTGTATAAAAGAAGTTATAGATTTAAATGAGTCCAAAGGTCATGTTGAAAAGAACCTACGACGCCCGTTTCAGAAACCGGGAAGAACGTTTAGATTTATTATGTATGACGATGCGTATTATTATATCGTGAGTATAATAATATGTATTAAACTCTTTGGACGTAGTCACTAAGTGTGATTGACGTAAAATAATGACTGCAACTGTTGTATGTGCTAAATTGTGAATGTTGTGGTATTGTTACATGGTATATGTTATGTCTTGTTTGTTGGTATAATGAGAATGAATATGTGAAAGGAGTCCAAATCCATAATTGATGACATAGCTCTGTGGTATAAAACATAAAGAACGTTGTGTCTGTCGTTTGTGTTATGTAGTGACTTTGTGGTGATATTTTTTCATCTACCCTGTGAGGTCATTTTGATATGAGGGTATCTCACTGCAGGAGACCCTGGACTCCGGTTTGGCTGATGTCTCTTTTGTTAAAGCTGAAAAGAGCTTATGAAATTAAATAAGTCTCGTCAATGGCACAATTATAATATTGAAGGTACCTATTGTCTGTCGTCTCTGTACGTTTGATATGATGGTAAGTATAGCAAAGTCTTGAGTGAACTGTTGAGTACAGCAGTGCGTGAGACTTGAATTGGGAACCTATTGTGTCATATTGTCATTGTCTCGGTTTATATGGAGGTCTTGACTGTTATATCATAAAGGGTATGATGGTAATAAATGACGTTGATAATATATGGAGTATTGATTAACGTGTGGTTTCGAGCGTTGTTACGTAGTATTAAATGTTTATGTGACTAGGATGAATCACTGATATACTTGTGATAATTGTGAATGGATGATTGACATGATAATTTCATATTGTTGGAACAATTGATCCAAGTGATTATTTTCCTTTCTTTTCTTATATTTTTCCCTCGTATAACTTGTAGTAAGGAAGACGACACGTTATTGAGCTCATATATCTCGCGGTTATTATTTTTCTGTCTTTTTCTTCTTTTTCTTGCAGGAGCAAGACTTGAAGTAAAAATGTGACCTAAGATTTGATGCTAAATATAGCTTATGTGTGAAAGATATTCTGATCTTAGAAAAATATATATACATTTCGTTGTAAAGGTGATATTTTGAGTTATGATTGAGTGCATAAAAAATTTTTAAACTAATGATATATAAATGAACTTATCTTAATTTTTATATATAAAATAGAAAGTATAGCTTTTGCGTAAGTAAGACGTTGGACCAATCAACAATAACATCATATGTATTATTAATAAATAATGAAAAGTCGAACCATTACAATCAAGATATATGCACATTCAAATGTCAATTTCATCATTTAAGAGGTGGGGTCCATCCATGTCTTTTTCTTCAATGCAAGACAAAATGCTCACTGTCCATGAATTTCTTGTGTGATTGATTTAAAAAATAATACCTAATAAATCTACACTTTGATTTTGAAATCAACCCCTTATCGATTGTCGTTATCCGAAAAATCACCTTCACTTGAGACATGGAGGAGTTAGACAATCTTCACCTATCTCCATCAGAACGACGACGTCGTTACCTTTATAACGAACCTTCCATGTGGCTCCACCTGAATTGCATTCTTTATTGGGCAACTGTTCTCTTATCCATACTCTCGTCACCACATTGTCGATCATCTTAAATAAATTATCGTCGTACGACCCTTTCATATACACGAGTGTATCCCTGGTAATCTTCAATGATCCATCTTGACAGTTGAATTGGAATCCTTTCGTGTCCTATCTCGACAATAAGATAAGATTCCTCTGTAGCTATTGGAAGGTGTTCTGAATATGCGATAAGGATGTTGATTAAAATAATTGTAAGGTTATGATCTGTACATCCAATATTATCTGGTAAAGGCAAACGTGCTACCTTTTGCCTTTAATAGGAAGATAAAAAAAAACCTAAGTATTATGCATCTATTTATAATAAATCAGAAAATTGAGTTTAATGACTTTGTTAAATTACGGACAACGGTTGGTCAAGATCTCAAGAGGGTATACCGACGAACTTACAAGTTCAACCAGTCCTCTGAAAGGAAATATTGCAGAAACAAGAGGTGAATAAACACATGAGAAAGTTAATAGAAAGAACTCAGTAAGAAAAAGCACTTAGTTTTGTAATATCTAAGGACGACTTTTGAGATTTCAGAGACGTCTTTGTGTGTCAAAGGTTATGACGAGTTAATAAGATTTATTAGAAATGACATTAGCATTTTTTGGTGGAGAAATAAAATTAGAGAAATCACAAGTTTGTGACAGAATGCAATGCATGCCAGCAAGTAAAGATCGAGCATCACTAATTTAGAGGTTTATTGCAAACTCTGAAAATTCTCTCGGAAGCAAGAATCCATTTCAATGGAATTTATTGTTGAACCTTTGACAACAATGAAAGAAATGAACATGGTTTATTGTTGATAAACTAACAAAATTAGTTCATTTCCTACAAAAAAAAAAAAAAAAAAAAAACTTGTAGTTAAGATATTCTCGTAGAAGAACATGCAAGAGAGATAGATTGCATGAGCTAACAAACGTAATTGTGTCTGGCATAGAAGAGTATGAAAGAGAGATAAATATACATAGGAATCTTTTGATGTAGTCATTAAATGAGACTAACGTAAAATAGTGACTGCAACGGTTATATGTTATGTGCTAAATACTTAGCATTGTGAAGTGTCATTGCATGTTGTGTGTATGCACCGTGCGTAATGTTCGATGGTGACAACTGTGTGAATTGAGTTATATCTCATAAATATGGGATCACCTATTTGGTTATTAATGTGTTGTTTGTAAGACTTGGTTGGTGGAGTTAAGTTGTGACTAGGCATATTGAGTTCTGAAAGAGACCGATCAGGGGGAATATTTATGAGTATTCACATACAGCAACCCAGTGAGATGTGCATGAATATGTAAATGCCTAGAGTTGGAGGGGGAGAAATATGTTTGATACGGTGGTGTTGGTTGGTTGGATATTTGTTTGGTGATTTTGTGCTGTTAGAGTAATGTGTTTATTCTAATATGCTGGAGTAGACAATCTGTTTGTTTAATCTGCTATGTTGACTAGTGTGTTGATTCCTTTGTATTGAAATATATGATTTTTTTCTCTCTCTCATGTATCTCCTGAGAAAGGGACCGATACGTTATTAAGTTCCTATAACTCACGATAACCTTTCTTGTTTCTTCTTCTTTCTTTCTTTTACAGCAGCATGGGATTATTGTGAGACGTGATAGATAGCAAGGATGCATGTTTGTAACACAAACCTAAAGAACTATTAAATTGATATTTTACTTTGTACTAAAATATATGATTTTTTTTTCTTTCTCTCATATATCCAATGAGAAATGGATCGATGCGTTATTGAGTTTCTATAACTCCGACAACCTTTCTTGTTTCTTCTTCTTTTTTCCTTTTTACAAGAGCATGAGATTGTTGTGAGACGTGATAGATAACAAGGATGCATATTTGTAACACAAACCTAAAGAACTATTAAAATGATATCCTAAAGAATTATTAAACTGATATTTTATTTTAGGATCGACATGACATAATCAAAGACTCTAAATCATAAGATTAAATGGTTATGAGGAAATGTGAATAACTTCTAGTGATGTCGGTTTTATTTTATTATTATGCCTAAATCAGGATACGATGAATATATGAGGGCAATGACCCCCAACAATAATAATATCATATGAATTCCAATAACAAAATCAGAAAAATTGGGGAGTTACATATCCTTGCCTCTATTCGTGTTCACTTGCAATAATATACTTCAACAAAGTGTCGTCATGGCATCATTTACTGGGATAACATTGATGATGCAATGAATAGGTCCTGAATCATTTCAGGATATGTCGATACAATCAAATAAATCCAAATTAGAAAGAAAACGGTACACGATTACAAGAAATCTTAAATGGACACAAGGCCTTGGCCATTAGAGTTTAAGACGGGGGATATCGTTACTTGAAGGAATCCCTGCTATAAGGAACTTTATGAGGTGTTCAACTGCCATGGAAGTTTCTTATAGCCTGGAACTACATATTGACCTATTGGTGTAAGAAAATGGTCGAAGCACCATCATGTAAAGCGCATATCATAGAAACATAAATCACATAACAATAGACAACAGTGATAACTCAATGTCGAACTTAAACTAGAAAGGTTACTCCAAGAACAACAAAAAGTACACAAAGACAAGAAGCATACAATCCGATTCAATTTCGAAAGAGAACAAGGTTCAACGAGCAAAGAAAAGCAACACATATCCATAGCTAACCAAACTTCAGATCCTTCAAGCTTAAGAAACAATGCTCTGTGCTTTGTTAAGAATCACACCTTCATACTTGGCCTGGAACAATCTCATCGCATCCTGATCCTTCAAGCAATGTTCTGTGACTTGTTAAGAATAACACCTTCATACTTGGCCTGGAACCATCTCATCGCATCCTCCTTTGTAACCCTGTGTTGGATCCCAACACGTGATTTGCACCTTCTACGTCTGCCAACACGGTAGCCAGGGCGCTCCAAGACAACGTAGAAGTCCATACCATAAATACCAGTGGAGGGGTCGTACCTGTGTAGTAAAGGATATTAAGGCGAAACAAAGAGAAGGAATGAACATCGGATTTGATAATTCATTATCTAGCAATGACTTAAACAGCCATGATTTGGAAAAAACAAGTCAAGCATTCACAGGGACCTAAAAGTTCTACGAGTGAATGTCAGTAGTGAATATATGATTAGGAAGACGAGAATATTCTGCAAAAATACAATAGCAATAGTGAGAAAGAAACAAGATCAGTTTAAAAGGGGATGAAAATTACTTGATTCCAAGATCAATGTGCTCATTAATTCCAAAACCAAAACAGCCAGTGTCACTGAAGTTTTTCCTCAGCAGTTCATATTCCTTCACCTTCAATCCACTCTCAAGAAGCTGCATTGCCTTCTCACCTCTGACGGTCACATAGCAGGCAATCTTCTCATTACGCCTAATACCGAAGGACCTGACAGTATACCTTGCTGCAATACAAAAAAAGAGAACATTAAAAAGTGCTCCGGCATTCCAATCACATCAAAAGTCATTTGACAGAATTCCAATGATTATACTACAAGATACAGCGCACATTCTGAACAAGCAAGCTTGTAGAAAATTGGGAGTTGTAACAGCAAGGATGGTAACAGCAAGCAACACCAACCAATTTGGGAGTTGTACCCCAAAAAGCAGGTAGTCTGAAATACACAGCACAGTAAACACCCACATACTAATTCCAATATGGTTATGATTGTGTTTGGCGGTAAAAGAAATTCTTCATTTAGCCCAAGAAGCTAAGGAACCAATATGCACCCAAGTTTAAAAGAAACACGGGATTTTAGGCTTGATCAGAAGCCACTTGAAATTGTAAAACAACAAAGAATGAAATATCCAATCGGTACATCCTAATCAGACTGATTCGCACACTCCGCCTAAATACTCTCTACCACTGGTCCATAAGAGCAACAGTTTCGACGGGAGAGTGTGCAGGATAGTGTATACTAAAGTATGAATCTGGTCAAACATTTCTTTGTTTAGGATTTCCAGTGGCTTCTGCCTAAATACTCCCTGCCAGATTACGACTGGTCAATAATGTTCGATCATACTCAAGATCAAACATTTCTTGACATTCATTCTATCCTTCAAAACCATTCCACAAAATGTTCGAAAACCTCGTTGTTCACCTTCAATTCACCAAAATCACAGCGATTCCCGCTAACGCATAATACAACACCTGCTCCTATTATTCTCACACCACACACGAATCCCCACATTATAATAACCCCAAAATCCATACCACAGAGCAATCGGTTCACCAAGACATCATCAAGCCACTAAAACATAAAACTTGGACAATAATCACAGATCTCACAATCCAATCTCAAATCAAACCACATCATGAATCATAGCCACATATCTAACCCTTGGAGAAGACAGGGGTCTGTCCACTGAGTTGCTCCAACACCTTAGAAGCCCTTGTGAGTCGATCCCCACTCTCGCCGACGGAGATGTTGAGGACCAGTTTTTGAACCTTGATTTCCCGCATCGGGTTCGACAGCTTCTTCTCCGACGCCTAAAATACCCAACCACAGATTAATCAATTCAACCACAAAACGAGATCAATCAATCAAGTCAAAGAGAAATTGAGGGGGTAAGGAAGAGAGGAGAGGAGGCGAAATTCACCATTGTTGAGAGAGCTTCGAGGTGTTGGAGAGTGGCGAAACCCTAGTGGGTATTTATAGTGAATTTGATGGGCTTGGGCTGATGTCGGGGAAATGGGCCCGAGTTTAAGGGTTTTGAAAGCCCAATATTCACCAGCCATGTTTGACTTTTAGTGCTATCCTCACTCTTCATGTCATTGATTTATTTGAGATAATTATTATTAGTTCAGATGAAATTGTCCGAGATGGAGAGTTTCAAATAATATTTCGTTAGTGTCTTTACTTGAGTTGTATCTATCGATTCTCGTTCACATTGGAGCCTCAAGGTTTTGATCAGGAGAAATTATATTCTCGTGCATGTCACGTGGTAGAATCACCATATCAAAGTTTAGATTCTTCGTATGTCTTTTCCCGTAGGGATGAAACTCTCACTACCATAACTCACACACCTTACCTTGTATTTGATAAGATTGTGTTAATATTTGGTTTATATGCTTTGTCCAAAGTGGGCGTCCTTTTCTATTCCAATGGGACCATCCGATAACACTGAACGAAATAACGAGTTAGGAGACACGCTAAATATAACAGATTGCCAGGTCCCCTTCGGCGTTCAAATTTCCAGCTTTCTTTCTAACAAGCAAAATCAAACGTAGAAGGGCAACGTGGACGTTTATTACATGTGCATCAGCAAGAAAGGATTCGCGATTAACCGTGGTGAATGCAAAATCATCCATTAAACTCAATACTATGAATGCAAAAAACATTGGGCACAAAAACCACTGGCTTTGCGGAAAAAGAAGCCCATACATATGATATAGGGATCACAATCACTCATCAGAAGCATTTTTGGCTCAAAAAACGACGTAAGTTAAAAAAAGAGCGACAGCAGAGAAGCACAAACAGGACGACCAAGGAAATGAAAACCCCGGGAAAACCATTCACTTCGCTGTCGTACTGGGATACAGAAGATCGTTTATCCAGCTCCATGTGCTCAGTCGCTCTTCTAAGGGTGGCTTTGGTTTGTGAAGAATCCAGTTATCATCCCGGGTTGGACAAACACTGGGCTCAGCCTGGAAGCATCAGCGCAATGAACCCGTATGTCTGTGCATGCGAAAGTTCCAGTCTCACTGTATTTTGAAGAGAGTCTTCAATTTTACAACCAATCTCCAGTCTTCCATACTCAGATCATCCTGTAATCGCAGTAGATCAGAGTCAGCATAGAATTGGATCAGCAAAAAGAAGACAAGACGGGTGTAGAAGAAAAAGAGGCAAGAACAAGTACGAACCCGATAATTAGCTTTAAGCACATCTATTGATTTCCTTGAAACATGACTGACAAGCTCATCATCGATCTCAAAGTGCCTTCCGAACATCTTTTGTTGTTCCTCAGGAGTTGCCCCAACAATCTGGGCACAAGCAAAAGGCGTTTCAATAATAGGAATTACAAGATTGCATAGAAATATGAGCATGAAACACAAACCTTGATTTCAGTATAAGAGCAAGGAGTATCTACAGTCATCAAGATTTTAATACACAATCGGGTTTAAACAAGGATTTGGCATTGCACAGTGCTATGAACTAAAGATGGATAAGGGAGGGGGATATTCCAGCAATAAAAAGCCAATACACAAGAATAAATCTCATACCTTGATCGCCACCTTCTGGCCTTTCTTAGCAATATCAACAGGCTTGTGGTTGTTCTCAATAGAAGCAATACGCCCAATATCGATAAAGTCCCGTGCAGGAACACAAATTGGAGTTCCCACCTACATACCCAAAAAAAAAAAAAAAACCAGCATCAGTTTCTAATCCCATGCAACGGGGATAATGCGTGGTTTACTTGCCGTACAACTCCAGTACTCGATCAACCATCGACAAAGTTTGACGAATTTAATCCCTATATTTTCAATCAACCATGACAAAACGATTTTAAGCATTGATCTGATAAAGCCAAGAAACCTGAAATCCTAGAATCTGTCATACCTTAGCGATGCCTTCAACAACATCAACCCCCAAGACGATAGGATCCTTCTTGTTGAATATGCAATTAGGCAAAATCTGAAGAACACATGGGAAGACTGCTTCATCAGCAGCCTCTTTCTTCTTTTCCTCCTTTAGATTGTCGATATAGGCCTTGAATTGATCAAACAAATGATAGATGATATCAGCCATGAAAATCGTCACGCCGTTTTCTTCTGCATACTCACGTGCTTCTGGCGTCACTTTCACATCAAATGCCAAAATGGTAGCATATTCCTTTTTCTTCTCAAGCATGACACTAGCCTTCATCACATCCTTTTTGTGAACAGGGCCAATGCTGATACCACTGACAGGAATATTCACAACTGGCGACTTCAAAAACTCGAGAAGTGCTTCCAGAGAACCAAGAGTGGATGCCTGAACACACACTCCTTCTCCGCTTTTATCTATACGGCTCAAGACAGACTGCATGTCTTCCATGGCTAACTCTTTGATCCTCTCGACATCATCATCAGGCTCCACAACATAGAGCGCAGTTCCAGCAATGGCATGCTCAAGGCCCTAACAAGAAATAAACATGAGCTAACCCTTTGACCTGATCTCTATGCAAGTATAGACCAAAATGAGATTCGACAGTAAAGCACATTCAAAATAGCACTCTGAGCAAGGCCACTGAATCGATTTGAGGCAGTTTTACCTGTGCAGTTATCTTGATACCCTGTGCAGCCTTAATTTCCTTATGATGAAGGTAAGTTCCCTGTATAACGGATACAAGCTCTTGTTAGACTAAAAAGCCGAAAAAGTTTTGCAAAACAGCTACATGTTAAGAAGAACCACCCACTATACATCTATCATAAAGATAAAATTAGACCCAAAAATAAGTTAACATACAATTTCAAGAAGACCAACAAAAGTAAATTTTTTTGCAAAAGATTTATATGAGATCAATAAAGCTTCCAGTATTCGAATTAGTAAGTAGCATTTTTGGGATCCTAATTCACAAGCAGTGGGAACTGTTTAACCAAGAACATTAGCATTACCATCTATGGCAAGCAGACTTACGAATAATGTCAATTGAAATGCGAAACCTTTGATATCATTGTGTGACCAGATATTTGCCTTATATCATGGTCTGATCAAGTTCTTCAATCTTCACAAAGGATTACTAAGTTCGAATTGTTGTTTTAAAAAGATAATGATGCTAGTGGTGAAGGTTGTAGATGCCAGGAGCAGATGCAGTACAAAGTACAAACCAAAGGAACTGTACCTTAACCCGCAACTCCTTCATTGGATGTGGTGTCAATAAGGCTCTGATTGTAGTGACAATAGGCCCCTGCAAGTTATATCATGCACAGTAAACATGTGAGAGCTAGCACACCCGCAAATCAAATAGACGGAGAAGTAACAGATACTTGCCTGCATGCCGCACACAACGATTTGGTTTCCTTCATGAAGCACACCATTCACCAAAACAACATCTATAGTTGTACCATGTCCTTCAACGACCTTGACCTCCAGTACAGTACACTTTGTTTTTGAGAACAAAAGAAGACAAGGACAAATAAGTCAATAGATAGACAAGACGGTCACATAAGATGACTGAATTTAGCATGTTCTTCAAAGAATAAAAAAGAAATACCTGTATTTCATCGCTGAAGGTGAGTTTCTCAACCATGGTTTTTTGAGCCCATTGAACCAATAGTAACAGCAAATCAGGAATCCCTTCACCACTATAATAATATAATGACATCAAGGACAAATAAAAAATAAAAAAAGGTTAGCAGAGGCAAATAAATATTTACTATGCTGTATATCACTCAAAACTTAAGGTCAGAAATTACGTGATGGCACTAGTTGGTACGATGCTGAAAGTTTCCCCCATTTCTTTGTTTTTGTAGTAAAGAGCAGTATTCAGGCCCTGCTCCATGAACTCTGTGACAATCTGCAAAAGGCAAATGGATAAAATTAGTCTGGAATTAAGAGATGTGAGCACCTTGCAAATGGGGAAAAAACAGAAGAAGAATGTCATCTTCAGCAGCATCAGAACTTATGCAAACTATCCTTTTCTTCACTATCAGTTTATGAGAAAACTCAGGGGAACTTCAGGTGGTTCTGCTTACCTCCTTGACCTTTGTGTTGAACAATTCCACAACGTGCTTCGACTGTTCTTTAATTGTTTTGATAAATGGTGCATTCCGAGATGCTTTCCACCCGTACAATCTATCAATCTACAAGTTCGCAGAACTGAATGTCAAGAAAAAAAGTGAAGGAAACCAAGAATAAAATAATACTGCGATGACTCCATTTACCTTGTTTAGGGCAACAATGAACTCTGTGTTCCTCATCTTCAAAAGATTGAGTGACTCGATTGTCTGTGGCTCCAACCCATGCATAATATCCACAACCAGGATGGCAATATCACACAAACCTGAACCTCGAGACCGCAAGTTGGTAAAGGACTCATGTCCAGGGGTGTCAATGACCAGAAGGCCAGGAACCTTGAGCTTAGCATCAGCTTTGAGCTCCTTGGTTCTCTCTCTAATATTCTCTGCAGGGAAGTATGTGGCACCAATCTGCTGAGTAATCCCTCCAGCTTCACCTTCCTGAACATTTGTGCCTCTAATACAATCCAGTAATTTGGTTTTACCCGTATCAACATGACCCATAATGCAGCATATTGGAGACCTCAGGTTGCTATCATTCTCCTTCGACTGAGAATTGGAACCATCTTCTCCTTTTTTTACTGTTGTCTTATTTCCCTTGTTTTTATTTGAAGCCACTACCTCCGCAGGTGGTTGCTTACTCTCAGTTACCTCAGGTTTCGCTGGTTGAGATGAATTAGACTTTTTCACATTTGCGACATGTTTGGCATCTCCTGTTGGTGGCAGGACATCATGACTGGCTTGTACAGTTCTCTTAATATCTTTTCTAACGACAGTTGCAGGTTCTGGTTCGACTTCTTCATCATCAAATGCGCCTTTAACAGGCAATGCAATGTTTGCATCATCCCAGCTTTTTGCATCCCAATCATCATCTTCTTCTTCCACCTCCTTTTCCATGCCATTATCTTTTTCCTCAGATGCAGCTTCTGCCTCTTCCTCGACCGTGGCATCATCCACTTCTTCAATCTTTTCCGGCTCTGAAGCATTGATATCAGAAGCAGACTCTGCTTTCATTTCTTCTTCTTCAAGATTTTCAGGCTTCACAGGTGCATTACCATTCGCGTGTGATTGATGTAATTTTGTTTTCTTTGATGTGTAAATGGGTCGCCTTGCTGGTGGAGTATTATCCCCAGCTGATAGAGATATTCCCTTGTTCGCAAGGAGCTGATTCCTCGTTGCCTCCAAGCGACGTTGTCCCTCCTTTTGCTTGGCTGTCAACAGCTTACCCTCTTGTTTTTTCTTCAGAAGCTTCTCTTTTTCCCGCTCTTTCTTTCTGCGTTTGGCCTCTTCTGCTAGCCTCTCGAGCTCCTCTTGCCTAAGCCGTTCCTCTTCTTCCTTCTTCAACCTCTCTTCCTCCTCTCTCTTTTTCCTTTCTTCAGCTTCTTGACGTCTGGCAAGTGCCTCTTGCATTTCTCTTACATGCTTAGGGAGCTTCTTGTCTGCCGCTTTACTTTTAGCCTCATTCTTCCGTTCCTCTTGCTTTTCATCCTTTACTTCTGCTGTTGCAGCCGCCACTGCCTTCTTTTCCTTCTCCTTCTTCTTCTTCTTTTTCTTTGCTGCTGCTGACTCCACAACCGCTTCTTCTTCCCCTTCACCAGCAACTGTTGCCTCATCTACAGCAGCAGTTTCCGGCAGTAACTCAACCTTCTCCTGCTGTATAGGATCTGAATCAGGAGCCTGCACAGCATTTGAACTTGAAGGGCCTTCCCCAAGCTCTGCCAGCAGCTTATCCAAATCCTCCTCTTCCTGAGCAGTTCGTTTGCTCTTCTTCTTCTTCTTTTTATTGTTTCCGCCAACTTCATCAGTCGCTTTACTTTCAGGCACGTCCACAACCGTATCTTCAAGCACCTGTTCAGGCTGTGTGTCGGCCTTGTCTGCTGGAGCAATATCTGGTGTTACCACAGGAGGTCCTTCCCCTAGCTCTGCCAGTATTTTATCCAGATCATCATCTTCAAGAGGGGTTCTACCACTCTTTTTCTTTTTCTTATTCTTCGAACTTTCCACTACTTCAGCGTGTGTCATCCTTGAAGCTACAGATATATCAGGTTCTATATTATTTCTAATCTCAGCAGTATCAGAAGTGTCATCTTCCAAAGCAGCGAAAGCAGTAGCACTCTTTTTCTTGGAGGACTTCTTCTTGCCGGAAAATGTGATCTCCACCTCATCTACAGGATCATCTTCCAAAGCAGCAAAAGAAGGAGCTTCTCCATTTGCTTCTAGCAACGTGGAACTGACAAGACTCTCACTCTTCTTCGAAGATTTCGAGGACTTTTTCTTTCCCGTAAATGCAATAACTGCAGTATCATCATCTGCATCTTTGTCTTCATCTCTACTATCCTCAACTTCATCAAGGGCATCAAAACTAGATCCCGCAAACACCTCAGCTTTGTTCCTATCACTTGATTTTGACTTTTTCTTCTTTCCAGTAAAAGAAAAGATTTCATCCTCACTCACGGACTTATTCACATCCACTGTTGATGATTCGTCTGTCACTGTGCTATCAGCCACCACCTCATCTTCATCATCCAAAACACTGAAACTTGCAGCAGAAAAAGAATTAGCACCATTGCTTTTCGATCCCTTTGATGACTTCTTCCCACCAAAACTAACCAGCGGTTCATCAGCATCACTTTGAACACTCTCGCCAATAGCATTATCCTCATCTCCTAACAAATCAAAGCTAGATGTTATGACTGCATTATTCCCATCATTCTTTTTACCCTTAGAAGGCTTCTTCTTCCCCACAAAACTAACCACCGGTTCATCCTCATCGCTTTGAACACTCTCCCCCATAACACCGTCCTCATCATCTCCTAACAGCTCAAAACCAGATTTAACAACTGCATTATTCCCACCCTTCTTAGAACCCTTCGCCGACTTCTTCTTCCCCGTAAAAGTAACCACCGGTTCATCCCTATCACTGTCAACACTCTCCCCATTCTCATCATCCTCGCCCCCTAGCAACTCGAATCCCGACTTACTAACCACCCGATTCCCACCTTTCCTCGCCCCACCGGACTTCTTCTTCCCGACCACCACGCTTTCCAAACCCTCATCCTCCACCTCCTCCTCCAGTCCCCTCCCTTTCTTACCCTTCTTCTTCCCACCACCTACCCCCACAGCCTTCTCCTCCTTCACCGCCACAGCCGCCTCCTCGGACGCCTCAGTCCCAATCGAGTACTCGTCATCATCTATCACACCATTCTTCTTCCTTGACCTCCCCCCTCCCTGCTGCTGCTCCACCTGTCCTCCCTCATCACGCGCCGCCGGCTTCTTCTTCCCCATCTAACACCTCCTTTCGCACCTTTTCTATATATTTTGAATATTGTCGACGAATTATCTCTGCAAATAACACACAATCAATCACCAAGCACACAAATCAGACTCAAATCGGATCAATTGATCAACAACTAAAATAAAAGAACAGATTACTATATCAAATTGAATTATCGATCGGATTACTTCGATCCGTTACCGATTTGTAACGCAAAAACACCGATTGATGTGAAATCGAACGACAAATCTCAGAACGAGAGAGATTTGTACTTATATGAAGCGATTTCTATGATGATTGAGGTGAAATCGATGAGTGAAAGGGGGTGAGATGAGAGCGGATTAGGGTTCCGATGAAGAGGATAATCGTCGGAGCTCGAGGCGGCGTTTTTTTTAATATGTGTGAGGCGATGAGGTCATAATTATGGTGTGAGGTAGAAGGAAACAAGGGGGAAAGCTTTGGACTGGCCTGATGAAGGTTTAATTGATCATCACATGTGATATGAATGATGATTCATCTTAATTTATACTCCTAGTAAGGATGGCCCAAAAAAAAAAAAAGAAAAAAAAAAGAGAGAGGAAATTTCCTTATTTGAAAAAGTCCAATGCTCAAGATTGGAAGATAAAAAATTCGTTGTTTCACTGCTCCTAATCAATAGTGCAAACATTTAGTAGCACACATCCTGGGAGGGTGAGTCCCAAATGCCATTTTGATAACAATCAAAAACATAAACGATCATCTTGTGCGCAGCCCGGTTAGTCTTCATGAACAAACACCGAGGAGCAAACCTCAGTCATCTCGTGCACAAGCCGAGTAGTCTTCCTGAACACCGAGGAGCAAACCTCAGCTCCTAGGTATTTTGTGATTCCATTGTAGCGTATAGATTCTCTAGAATGGAACGTATATGAAATAAAGATCATATCACATTTCGTCCATCCACTAATTACAAAAGCCTAACCCTTCTGTAAAGATTTTCTAAGGCTCATCAGCTGGTCCATTCATCTCCATGTCTCAAGGCACGGCAAGATTTGTCAAATTCCAGTCAGAAACTTTACGCTGTCACTCGGCAATGTCCCGGACAGAGACTTCTTCACCGGCTATCAGCAAATCATGAAATCCATGATCATGATGACAAGATTCACTACTTCAACTGTGAGCTCACTTCCTATCAGATCGTGATAACACGTTGATCAAGTAGCCAGATCACTAGAATCCAAACATAACATTGAATGGTAAAGCATGACAATAGCCGTCTTATTACTGCCTTCGGGTTCATGTACATATCAATCGTGGTGTAGGAACAGACTACAAGAAACACAGATTATTACAGGAGTAAACAATTGCCAATCACAAGGAAGATCCGTGAGTATATACAGCTGACTTACAGATAGCAGAAGCAATCTTTACAACAGCAGACTGCTGGACGGTGATTTTACTTTCATAACTTGTTACAGGCCAAACTGGGATTGACACCTGAGCGAAATAGGCATAAGAGATTGTTACGCGATGTGCTAAGTTTCTGATATTGGTTCAAGCTCCTGACAGAAAACAGAAAGGAATAGTTTAGTCATATGGAGTAAAAAAGAGCACCAGACATAGGAATGACAACATAATAAGAAAAGATCTGCCTATTAGCCAGAGCCTAATTTGATGAAGTCTTGAGAGATCAATTACAGAGTCGTCGTGATGACTGTGAGCCTGTGCCTACAAGTATATTGATTTTTTCCCCTGTTTTTCTATTCTGACAACTTAGATTTAGAAAAAGTTACTACTCACTGTGCACCGAGCAAACTATGTAAGCCTGAAATCTCACCTTGGTAAGATAGGTGTTTGTTTGACCTGTATTAGAGTCTTTCACCATTGTTTCCCACTTAGAACCAATTGGGGATTGAGAATTTGCATGCTTCTCCTGTTGCCATTGGAACCCTGGATGTAACTTCGAATATGGAGTTCGAGCATGCATGGCAGGAAGGGTACGAGAGAGCCAAGATTCTGACGGAGATTTTGGCAATGGTAGAGTCAAGAGACTTTGTTTACTATGATTGTGCATAGTTTTCACATCATCTTTTCCGAGCTGTTGAACTATC
The DNA here is from genome assembly GCA_001925005.1 of Drosera capensis. Lineage (NCBI taxonomy): Eukaryota > Viridiplantae > Streptophyta > Magnoliopsida > Caryophyllales > Droseraceae > Drosera > Drosera capensis. The sequence goes on from LIEC01007618.1 coordinate 24,093, forward strand.
AAATCTGGTCTGCACCCGTCGTCTAATTTCAGTGGTGCCATATCATGAGGCTCTAATTTAGGATATTGATCTTGTTTTGCTTCCTTCATTACATTATGCACGTCGCGGACAGTTCTCTTCATAGAAGTTTGTGCAACAGAATCCATGTCCATATTCCTGGATGTTGGAGTTTCTTTTCCGTCAGCGCTGCGGATGTGCTTATCAACTCCTGTGATATAATCAACAGACGGAGAATGTCTTTTAGAGTCAGTTGCCCACCTTTCAGATGAGCTTGAGCATAAACTTTGCGATTCTATCACTTGAAGGGAGTCAATGTACAAAGTCTTTTCAATAGCAGGATCACTGCCACCTGATTCACCAGCAGCAGTCTGGTCAGCTAGCAAATTCCGAGTATTTTTGTAGTCCTTTCCATGTGAATGATTCTTGTAAATCTGGGAGCCTTTAGCTTCTTCAGGTATACCTTGAGATCTTTTCCCTTCATGAGAGAATGAATGAGGCAGTGCATTCAGGTAAGGTGCTGCAGCATTGGGAAGATTCTTCAGCGACTCATCCAATTTCCTATAAGCAGTTGCATTGGACGTTTTGTTCAGTCTGAGATTTCTATTCTCCGCTACAACGCCTATCTCTAATCTGCCAACTACAGGTTTTCGGGCAGAAATAGCAGTCTTCTTCACCTGTGTACTATTCCGATTCTTCACCTGTGTAGATAAAAATCAAAATTAAGCAATTAACAGATTTGATGTAGTTTAATTCCTCCTTATTGCAGGTGTGGGAGGTTGGTTGGAGCTTAGTACTTTATGGGAAGCACCGCTCACCTGATAAGCATTCCTTGGAGATATCTCATGCCTTGTGTTTGATGTGGCAGAGACAGTTTTTCTGTATGCTTTACGGACTAAGGGAATGGATATCGGGGTCACTTCTCTTATGCCTGGTACAGGATTTAGAAGGCAAAACCGAGGCAACAATCCACAACCTTTTCCAGACCAATTTTTAGTTCCCGTTCTTTCATCCTCCTCACTATCGTCACTGACGCCATCTTCTTCCTCCATCTTATCTGGAGTGCAGGGAATATAAACAGTGGATTGCCAATCCCATCTTATGGCTTTCTTCGGCAATTCAGGCTCCTCCTTTACAACGTGTTGCTTCCTTGAACAAAACTGCGGCACTTCCAAGGCCACAGCCTGAGCTGCAGGCAAAAATCGCCCCATCATGAAGTCTCGGGCATGGGGGTCAGTAAAGCTTCCCGAAGGCTTGATGTAGAAACCATCAGCTCCACTAGCACCACTGACTGTGCTGTTCAAGAAAGCTGATTCAGTCCGTGAAAGAGTATCTAGTGCATCTACATAATTTGAATCGTCATCTTCTGCAGTAGACATATTCTCTTGATCCATTTGTTTCGTAGATACTTCAAGTTCAGCCACATTCTCAACTTCTGATGAACAATGTGAAGGAGGACCAGCATTATCTACTGCCGCCATAATGACAGCTGAATCTGTAGAAGATTTACGTGAATGTTTTGGGATATGATTGATGATTCTTCCTGGCGGAAGCTTAGGAGCAAGTGGTGGCTGCTCAACACTCTTTGGTTGAGGAGTTGTCTCATCTTTCGGTCTTCCTGGCATTCGTTCCCATTGGAAGGGAACAGATCCGGGGTTCCTCACAGATCCTGATTTTAGCTCAGACTTATAGTATGGAAGATGGGAAGCACTGTAGGTACTCTCTTTCTGATTGGCAAGAGTTGGTGTTGATGGGCCACGCCTCACGGATAGAAGAGGTTGATCAAAATTCAATTGGGCGTCCTCCATCAAATCCTTTACTATCATGAATATGCAGGCTCCCCTGCAAAATAATGCAATTGATCAGCTTCCGAGGACCTAAAAAATAAATAAACAACGCAACAAACAAGAATAGACACACCAAGGCGTGTAAGAACTACATTGCTATGCGCCAATGGTGCCCCTTTTTGGGAAGGGAAGTGTTCAGGAAATGGCAGCAACAACCATTTCTAACATACACATCCTTGTTCTACTTATATCAAACTCAAGTGAACCAAAAATGTAAATCATCAAGGGAAAAGCAGCCTGCCACCAACACTAAGATAATCTATAAATGATGATCTACTTTTGTCAGTCAATAACGCATACTGCCCCATCCCCGTTGTCTGTTATATGATTTTCATCTTATGATGCTTAATTGCGATCCATGAAAAGCTCGACACACAGTCATACACTACCTCTATTCAATAACATGCTTCCCTTGATCTAATACCTAACAATCTCGCAAACTTGACAAACACGATCACGACTCCATTTTCTCATTCTCTGTAACAACATTATGTCACTTACAATCATTTCATCTCTTTCTCACTCGATATATATCGGAGTCATCGTAGACAAAAAAAAAAAAAAAAAAAAATGCCGCACCAAATTCCTGAGCAGATCTAATTTTGAGTATATACAGTTCTTATTCTACACATGATCAGATCCAAAATACAATAGCAAAAATGATCAATCTCGTCATCTCAATTCATCACACAACACACAAAACTAACCACAAATCTCAATCTCTTCAATCCAAAATCCACCAAACCCCTCACCAACCCCCCCCCCCCCCCCCCCCCCCCAACACACACACACACAAACACTCAACGCACATGCACTCAACTCATCATCTATTTCTCATCGATTTCTCAACACCGAATCGGAGAACAAAACATCGCCAAGCAACCGAAATCCAAACCTGTTTTCACAATCTCATCTTCGAATTCCAAACCTCCAAAAACATCTTCGACTCTTCGAATAGAAGAAACCCTTCGATGAGGAATCGACGAATTTGGGGGCGAATCGAGGAAGATTACGCGGTGAAGGTGACTGCAAGTGCGGTTCAGACTCTCTTGTGTGTATGTGTGAGAGTTATATGTTGAGTTCAGCGGCGATCGCTTTCATTTGCTTCAACCTTTTTGGGACCTCAACGAGAAAATTAACTCAACCGAATGTGACCATTTTACGTTATAATTTAAGACTTTAGAAAATATATATCATAATATAATTGTGTCAAAAACATAAATGAATAAATGAGATTACATCACCACGAAAGTTTGGAAAAAAATGACGACAAAAATGACTATACTTTAATGGATATTACCCACGAAGTTTGAATAGAGAAAAAAAATCACACAAATTGGATCAAAATTGTGCAAAAAGAAAGTAAGGATGTAAAAATAATAAGACTTTGTTGATGTGGAAATTGTACACTTGATAATCATCAGTTCTTGCGTACTTCAACATTGTTCAAGCTTGATTTTCGTTTACTTATGTATGCCAAAAAATATGCATAGTTCATGAGTATTTCCTTTTCATTGTGATGAATTCGAGCCTGAAGGGAGATGTATCCATCGAATTGTTCAATTGCAGACGTACATAATAAAGAAAAAAACACATACGGCTTGTATCATTTGATTATCGGTTCAATATGCCAGTACTTGACTTCAGTATGTTTTAATCTATTTGGATTGCATAAGTACACAACAAAGAGAAAAACACATACGATTTGCATCATTTTGGTTTCAGGTTCAATACGTTAGTTCTTAACTTCATCACGCCCTAATATATTTTGATTGCGACACCCAACCTAATTGTTGTCGCAACATCATTCATTTTCCCATATTGCATAGCCGTACTATTATTTTGTACAGACATACTACTCTTTGGTGTAGACATATTACTCTTTTATTTAGGCATATTACTTTTTATATATATACGTATTATTATATTTTACATTTTTTTATTTAGGAGTACTATTGTTGTTGAATGAATAGTTTTTTATTTAATTTTTATGTATATACGTATTACCATATTCGCTGATGTTGTCATCATTTTTAACAACATATCGTTTTAAAATGAGTTGTAAGATTCGTCGAGTTAGTAGGGAATCTAGTGGTTAAACGATAATGTTTGCATGATTGTTTGCAAGAGGGTAGGAAATCAATGAGCTCATGCTTTTAATAAAGCAACCACTTTTTATGAGTTTTGGGATCAAGTGATGCATTCATTTATCAAGAAAGGTGGGTTTGGTAGCATATGGTAGGCCATGAAGATCGCATATGACAATGATATATACCATATAAAAGCAAACACAAAAGTGCCAAGATAGAATAACTTTATAGTATGATCCTTGTGCTGTTTAATCTACGGTTTATGAATTATGTATCCCCATTGTTAGTGTCGACACTTATAGATCGATATTATTGGCCAGCATATTAACATTTGTTCTAAGATAGCTCATTAATTGTTTGTAAGATCATTTGTTTATCTTGTTGGATCAGTTTGATCGTTAGCATTTCAAAATATTTTAAACAAAATATTTTAAACAAAAACAAAGGAAAATAGCATTTAATTTCAGAACTATCCCAATAAACAAACAACGATTATTCTCAGAAAATTTTCAGGAGATTACCCATCTTAGCATTATTTCGATAATTATCACGAATCATTTTTCAGGCTCAAAACTACCCCTATAAACCCACACTAGTTCTTTTACTGCGTCGTTATCACGAAGGCTCAAAACTAACTCTATAAATAAACATTAGTCCTTTCAACGTGTTTTGTCCTCACTCGCATATCCTGAAAAACTTTCCAAGAGGTCACTCATCCTAAAATCAATCCTTACCAAGCATGCTTAACTGCAGAGTTTTAAAGTTATAAACTACAAAAAAAAAAAAAAAAAACACACCTTATTAACATGGATAGTCTCATCAAACCCATTAATTAAGTCAAATCTTTGAGATATTACATAACCCCTCTAAAATATCAAGACGTGACATATGACTCCCAATAAATTCTAAAATACACATTTAACCCCACTATTGTCAAAAGAATTCATAATATTTTGATATGAAATCATATAAAAATTAGATTCATATAAGGATGCTTTGTATATTCTTCAGTAATTTTAATATAGAAAATTAAATTATTTTGACATGAAACATCTTTTTAAAGAAATTAAAAAAAGATTATCCATATGTTTTTGTAGTTATTAAATAAAAGATCATCCACATATTTTCATATTTTACTGTCGAATAATTCAACAGATTTTTATGCTTTTTTTCCATGTATATTTAAACATAACTTCGCCACTCAAACAACAAATAGCATGCATGTAACAAAAGGGAGTCATTACCAATTCAGGACTAACCAGAGCAATGTAAGGCATCTAACGAAACAAATAATCCTTCCTTTAAATATATGGGAGAACTTTGACTTGTGTCGTGAAACGACACAATCAAACATTATTTTTTTGTCAAATTCTCGTGAAATACTAATGATAATTTAAATTATATATTTTAATCTATATATCGATATAAATATATAATACTACAATCACTCTTTTTTTAGGGTAAATTGGGTCTAATGGGATTTAAAGATTATGAATTTTTAATCTAATTTCTAAAGAATAATATATAGATTGCCTTTAATGATTATGGACTTATGATCTTTTAATGCTTGATGTGTGATAGGGTTTCTAATACTTAATGTATGTGTTTAGAATAATCATATTTTTTCTATTGATAAATTGAGACTAATAAATTCATACTAACTATGAATTTCTGAAGGTTAATATAGAAATTGGGGCTATAAAAACATTTTTTTAAAAAATATAACAGGTCACATATATGAGATGGAGGAAGTGTTGAAAGTCATTGACTTTCAAAATATGTTAGCAGAATAGTGGAATGATTGATAACGTTATTTATTATATGGGACTATATGGGACGGAGGGAGTACCTGAAAATCATTTTAGGTCATATATAGAGGCACATATCAGAACTAATAACTCGAGAGGAGAAATAAGTTCAACTTACTCATTGATGTTAGCAGAAAAATCTAAGAGCAGTGACTACTCTTCCATGGAACATGAACTCTTTGCTATTGAGCCCATTTTCCTTGACGAAACTCAATATAACAAGTCTGCACTTATTCAGCTGTGACTACACCCGGAGCCAACACCGCGTCAACCTGACATTATCAAGACGCAATAGATACCAGAATGAAAAACGGGAAGATGTCAGAACCGAACGCAATTCCCCCAGAATCGTTATTGTATCAAAACCACAGGCGAAACAATGACGATGCAGGTCAAAATCAAATGTTTGGAAAATATGTTTGATGTTAGAGAGCACAGCACAGGGTACCCATACATGGGATCTGAAGTGCAATAGAAGAGAACTGTAATTGACAACTAGTAGTCGCAACAGAAGTCTTTAGAGTATAAAACAGAGTTATCCGAGAGAATGGACGTTCAACATAGAGAACAATGAAAAAGAGCATATTACCTGTTAAAAAAAAAAAGAAACAGAATAAGAAAACTCAGCATAACCCAAAGAAACAACTCCTTGTGCATTTTCCTGCTCTTAGATCAAGGAAACACATCATGGATGGACAACCCCCCAAAGTTGAACAATTTGCATAGAATGGCTTACAAGAGTCCCAGAGAGGCTTCCGCTGCATCAATTGTGAAGATGAATGTAACAATGAGCCCAACATTGTGGAAGCACACCGGGACGTTCAGCTGGAACAAGAAAGTAGTTAAGATTAAAAAGGACGACAATAAAGCACCATGGAAAAGAAGCAAAAAAAATTCACAGTAGAACACGGGAAAAAAAAGAGAGACAAAAGAACCTCACGATTATGTTGCAACAAATCAGTATTTTTATGCACCCTGAGGAAGGAGGCCATACAGTTCAGAGTATGATACAGAAATTTTAGCAAAATTACACTCTTTGCTATTCATTTAAGCCTAGAAGGAGCCGAAGTGATAAAAATACTTAGCTGGTTACAGTGTTATAAGACAAACCCATTTAACTCATCAGCCCCAACGCATTCCGACGTATGCCTTGAAGTGTCATGGTTCTCATGCCTAATTAACCTAAAACATAGTCACTCGTGATATCTACTCAATCCCAAATTGCCCACCAGTTCGAACTTCAAAGTTTGCAAACGCACAGGGTAAAAGTAAATACTACTCTACGTACCAGATTACAAGCAGCCTCTCTGATAGACCTCTCAAGAAATCTGTTAATTCCAACCTGCACTTGACACTAGTATGAACAGACATGGTTAGCTCAAGAGAGGGATCAACTGGCCAGAACTCGACGAAGAACTAAGAAAAGAGAACCAAAGTATCACCGTAAAGAACACAGGAGCCACAGCTAGAGAGGAATAAAGTTTTTTAGACAAGTCCCTCATGGAGGATGACACCATTCTATATAGTAATTTTACTGTCGAGAAATCGATGGATGATGGCTGATGAACAATAGACAATACATGATGTACGGTGGACGATACATGATGAAAGGTGAAAGATGCAGGATGGTTGACAGACGATGTGATACCAAAATGATACCAATTCATGTCAAGAACTGAATCAAATCAAACCAAATCTGAGCTGATACCGCTGTAAAATGGGTCCTACTTGGACTGGATCTGGTACTAGTGGCTCTACTCCTAGAACTTCTACTTGTTGAACTGATTGCAAAACATCAATGAGGATGTTGGGATCAGAGGATTCCTTACCCTGATGCTCCACCTCAAATATCGTTCTCTTCTTGACTACTCCTGTATGCTCCACCGTTACTGAATGCTCCCTTGCTACTGAGTTTTCTTGGTTAACATTCACTCCTCGTAAAATGTGACATCTCTGCTTATGATGATCCCAGGTGATGTTGGATCAGTAGAGTACAACATTGACTTTCTTGTGCTGACATGATAATATACAGAAAAATCGAAAACGCGAAGATTGGAATAATCAACGAGCTTACCAGACCTAACTCATAAGGTGTCTTCATAAATAATGCTGAGAGGGTGACCTGTTGACCAGATAATAGATCATCATAACAGGTTCAGCCCAAAACTTCTCCTTTAGTCCGACTCCAATCAACGTACATCGTGCATGCTCCATGAGCGTCTGGTTCATGCACTGTCGCAGGGTTAGATTTTCACAACCCGTGTGGCACTCAAACTACTCACGCCTTCGCTTGAGTTCAGCCGAACTCGAACACCAAGAGCCTTTGTAAGAATTCGTAAGTGAGAATGAGAACTTGAACACGCTTTAATAGTAAAGAACATTTTCTATTGCACTCGAGTTTTTGTAGCTTTTCTTGGTGGTTTGGCAAATGAGCCAACCCCATGTTTTTATACACAACGTAAGAATGTTTTAGACCCCGTATATTTTAGACATTTCTAGCTCTAGGGTTTACAATAGTGTCCTAGAATACTCTAGAAACCCTAACCCTTTACAACTCTCCACAAGTTTGTAGAATGATAGAGAATGTTTGAGAAATTTCCAGAACTCGGGCTTAGGTTTTGCACCACATTGGACCGGGCTTCGTTTTGAGCCTAAGAGCTTGGCTCAAGTCCAGTTTTCAAGCAATTAGCCCATCCGTAACATTTTCTTCACGGAGTGGGAAGAGGCTCTAGAAGTCTTCCCGGCAAGTGTTGCTCCCCCTTATCTTGTTGGCAAACAAGACAAGTCCGCACATATGTTTCCACGTTCGCCTCCATTTTTGGCCAATAGTAATGTTCGCTCACCAAGGCCATGGTCCGATGAACTCCCGGTGCCTTGCCCATTGAGAGTCATGACATTCCCGAAAGATCTCTTTCCTTAGATTTCCCCATCTCGATAAATAGACCCGCTTTCCTTTGGTATAAAGGACACTACCCTCGAACCAAAATCGTCGACTTTTCCTATCTTTGACAAGTTGCACCAACGATTTTGTCATAGGATCTTGCTCGAGTCCCTCTTTGATCTGCTCCAAGAGAGGGTTCTATGGTTTGGATAAGGCCATCAATGCCGCTTTGCGACTTAGCGCATCCGCCACTAAGTTTGCCTTCCCCGGCTTATAGACAAACTCGAAGTCGAACTCCGATAAGAACATTTGCCATCTCGCCTGCTTTGAGTTAACTTCTTTTGAGTTTGAAAATAGCTCTTGACAACATTGTCCGTCATCACCACGAACTTAGATCCCACTAGATAATGCTCCATGTGAGAAAACAATGAACTACCGCCGTCATTTCCTTCTCATGAACGGAGTAGCGCCTCTCCGTGTTATTAAGCTTTACAACTTTCGAAGGTGATAGGATGTCCTTCTTGCATGAGAACTCCACCGATCGCAAAATCAGAAGCGTCGGTATGCATTTCAAAGGGTTTGGAGTGGTCCGCAAGACTATAGTACAACCTTGGAGTGCCTCCAAGGTTTCACTATAGACGACAATATCATCCAAGTACACCACCACGAACTTGTCGAGGTAGGGGTGGAAAATATTGTTCATCAAAGTGTAAAATGTTGCTGGTGCGTTTGTGAGGCCAAAAGGCATAAAGAGCCATACCTTGTAACACATGTGGTCTTGGCTTCGTCACCTTCGACGATCTTTACTTGGTAATACCCCGAGCGAAGATCTAACTTGGTGAAATACCGTGCTCCCCCAAGTTGATCAAATAGATCGGCAATCAAAGGAATGGGGTATTTGTTCTTGACGGTTACCTTATTTAAAGCTCGATAGTCAATGCATAACCGAAGCGAACCGTCCTTCTTCTTTTGGAATAGCACGGGAGCTCCGTAAGGCACTTTTGAGGGTCGGATGAAGCCGGCATCCAACAAGCCCCTCAATTGTTTTCGGAGTTCATCCAACTCCATTGGAGCCATGCGATATGGCGCCATGGCAGGTGGCTTCGTACTCAGCTCTAGCTCGATTTTGTGATCCACCTCCCTTCTAGGTGTAAGTTTCTTCGGGAGTTCCTTAGGCATTACATGAGAAAACTCCTCGAGAACCTTTTCGATCCCGATTGGCACCTTCTCCGTTTTATTGGAGTCATCATCCAGCTTCAACGTGGCCAAATAAGTTGTTCCCCGTGTTTGACGCCTTTTGAAAGTTGCATGACAGAGAGCGTCTTTATCTTTGCCTCTCGTCGAACCACCGGGATCATATATGCACCATCCTCCTTTGCTATGCACATGGCACTAGCAAAAGGGATTGGGAACGCCTTCATTTTATCGAGGAATTCCATCCGAAGCACAAGTGGATGGTCATCCATGGAAACAACCGAAAGGTCAACCGTTCCTTCCCATTGTGCAATACGAAGTCGCACATCGTGCGCCACGCCATGAATGGGTTTGGCCTCGGAATTCATCGTTTTTAACATTCCTCTCTCATTGCTAACCCGAAGCCCAAGTCTCCTCGCCTCCTCGAATGAGACGAAGTTATGTGTTGCCCCAGTATCAACCAAGGCACGAGTTGTGTACGGTCCGATCGAAGCGTCGACGTACATCAACCCTTTCGATGAAGGTTTTGCCGCCATTGCCTTCACCGTGTTAAGCATCCTTAGAGAACCCATGCACGAGTTCCCCCTCCACTTGGGAGACTAAAGATGAGAGTGCCTTCTTCTTCGGACATTCTCGAGCGTAGTGAGGACCATCACATAGATAGCATTTCACCTCCCTCTTAGACTTCCCCGCGTCCTTGGGGTTGCCTTTCTTCCACGTTCCCTTGCTCGAACTCCCCTTGCTTGGGAAGCTCGACATTGGCGCTTTGCCTTTTTCTCCTCCACTTTTCTCGGAGTGTCCCTTTTGTTCCTTCGGTTTCGAGTCGCCCCTCTTAAACTCTACGAATGACTCCGTCGCCGCTATGGCCGCAGCAAGAGTTTGCACTCCCCGTCTACGTAACTCTTGTTGCGCCCACGATTGAAGTCCATCCATAAAGTAGATGAGCTTGTCCTCCTCCGACATGTTCGGGATTTGGAAGAGTAACTCCGTGAAGTTCTTCACATAATCCCGAATGCTACCCGTTTGTTTTAATTTCCGAAGGTTTAGCTTGGCTTCATATTGGACATTCTCCGGGTAAAAGTGGAACTTGAGATCTTTCTTGAAGTCCTCCCAAGTATCCATTGTGAAGACACCCGCTTGGATGTCATTATAACGACGACGCCACCACATGGTCGCCGTGTCCGAGAGAAAAAGCGCAACCGTCTTGATCTTCATCTCTTCGATCTCTATACCCATGTGATCAAAGTATTGATCCATGTTGAAGAGAAAAGCATCAAATTCTTTGGCATCTCGTCTCCCCGAGAATGCCTTACCAATAATATTGGCGCCTCCATTCGCTATGGCCGCCCTGCATAGCGAGACATCCTCCTTTATGACCTTCACCTCCTCTTGAAGAGAAGTTACAGCCATGCGAACATCATCAACCTGCGCTTGGAATTCAATTCGAAGTTTGTCCATCAATGAGTTGAGGACCCCTTGCAACTCACTTTTGAATGCTTCCTCCCGTGCATGAATGGCTTCATTTCTTATTGTTTGCTTAACTATGACGGTGTCACGATCTTTTGCTCTTCCAAAGATTCTAACAAAGGCACTAAAAGTAGATTCCCCCAATGGTCTACGAATAAATAGTCAATACGAGTAGATCTCTCAATTAATCTTACCCGTGCCCGAAGTGTTTTAAAGGACAATCCCAAATGATCAGACCCTTTACCATCACTACCTATTGGGATAAATCACTCATGCTTCCATTGGATCTTTCTCCTGACCGCAATTTGCATGTCCTTCTAATTTCCAATATACTTGCTGAGACTCTGTACAAGATAACAGAGGGTATAATCTGGACTAATACTAGTAACAGGTATCTTGAATCTGAGACAGTCGTCCTCTCAATCCAAGAAAAAGGCTATTCCCTAGACAGTACTTGGAACGGAAAGAAGATAAGGAAGAAGACACCAATTATTAGCAGTTCAACAGAGTAAATCTCCTCACATTACACTGGACCTTGGAGCCTTGAACTCATCTGCACATTAAAATAAACTTATGTGGGCAGTTTTGCAGAGGAAGAAGGGATGGAAAGGTAAGTACTAACACCATAGAAGCTCCCTTGGAGCCTTAGGTGGTAGAGCTCCAAGAAACATAATCACAACCTAATGGTAGAAAAAAAACGGCACAGAAAACCTTACACATGATGGTCTTCACATAATGGAGTAATTCAGATGAAATAACTCTCGAAGTTTTCCATGCAGCTATGCCCAACTAAACAAATCATGAATAACTGAACAAGTTGCAGTTAGCAAGATGAACGAGAAACAAAAAAATTACCAAAAAATCAAACTCCAGAGAACTCCATAGCTTAACACCTTAAACTTAATAGCATTTCTTCATTACATTTGCATATCTCTCATATGAAGAAGTACAGGAAACAAAGGAACTTCATCTCACAAACCGTATATATCAACAAAGAATAAGAAACTCTCTAATAAATACGTTCATGAAAGAGAGAGAAAACTAAACTTATTCATGGTAAGAGTGTATCTCATCCTAAACGCAAACTGCAACTAGTCGAGTAGGGAAAGAAGAGGACAAGTTCATTTGTCCTGGTAAGTGAGTTATCT
>LIEC01007620.1:0-33506 GCA_001925005.1 Drosera capensis
AAAGGAAAAAAGAAAGAAAAGGTATGGCCATCTTCTTCAGAGAGCTGGATTTCATGTGTAAAATATATGGAATTTTAGACTGCTTAATAAGAAACAAGTTGAAAAATATGTAGATATAAATTTGGTTTTTTTGGCTTGCATAAGCATCTTTTTTATTGTAATGTGGGTGAGCTTAATGTCGTCACTGATGTTCCAACTTCTGAAGCCAAAGTATGGGTTACTATAAGTAAAGGCTAGTGATGATGATGGTTGGAAAACCAAAATAAGATTGTGAGACAAACATTTATCTGCATTATGGGTTTCTGGGTTTTGATGAATTACCCTGCTTGCCTATGAAGTACGCTCTCCGTCCCAGATAAATTACGAAAAGTTAACGTGATACGATTATTAAAAAAAACATTGACTTTGTTTTAATGGACGAAAATGCCCTTGGGTGATAGCAAGTAAAAGTAAGAATTGTGAATGGTTGGATAGAGAAAAAATAATGATGGAGAAGATGCCCTTACATAAATTAAAGGGCATTCTGGACATTTACTCCCTAAAACCTTGTCAATTAAAGAAACATCGCAATTCATGTGGGACGGAGGGAGTATTTCCTTAAGCTTTGCTGTTAAATTTAACATTTTAGTATCATTCATAATTGTGTCTCTCCTAAATTTTATTAACTTTTCCCCCGTAGCTTGCCCGTACAGTTCGAGAGATGCGGGAGACTAGAGCTGTGCCGGTGGTTCCAACATATGAGCGGAAACCATCAACTTTGGTTAAAAAGGGGCTCAATAGTTTGTTGTCCTTTCCTCGAGGAATGGAATGTATTGATCCGTTGGGACTGGGGTAAGTAATCTACCCCGGGCTTTCAGCGGATTCTGCTTTGTTGTTATTTCTTGTAGGGTCTGTTTGTCCTATTATGAACATCAATCTTCTTGTTATTGAACAGGATCATCGACAACAAGACTTTGAGATTAATAACGGATTCTTCAGAAAGCTCTCCTTCCAAGGCTGATAGAGACCACGTGGATGATATTCTCCGGGGTACTCTTCATTTTTTCTGTTGGGGTCCAAAAACATACGTGGCCCCCTGATTTTTGCTTTTGAGTGGGTGACTTTTGGACTGCATGCTGTATCGATTTTGATGGTTAAGGAAGCTGGTTTTTTGTCCAAATCAAGGATACTGGAGTAAGACAGGTGTTTGAATCTTGTATGGCATGTTCTGATCTTGAATCTTGGTGGTTAGACATTAAATTATATATAAAGAAAGAACATAAGGCAAGTAACTGCAGTGGTATTAATGATTTAAACTAGAGAAAAAGATGAAGATTTTTACTCTGACACGCAATATTGATGGGTCCAGGATTCTGAAAGATAGCTAGCCAACACCCACAGTTATTTTTGTATTCTGTACAGGGCAGATGCATGATAGTCATGAGTCACATGTCAATGGTGTAACACTACGCAAGGGAAATAGCATGCATTAGGTATTAGTTCCAATTGCAATATTGGCCTTTTTCATGTATCAGCTGTATGGCAATCCAATCTGAAACAGTCATTACGAATCTCCTTGTTAATTCAAGCTTCCTCTTCTTCTCCTTTGCTTCTTGTTGTGTTTCTTCTCCTTAACCTGTTAACTCTTCGACTTCTTTGCTTTCTGTGTGGATGAATCAGTAACTTATGACTCTAGGTATTGTTGTTTCACAGAGAAGCTGGCATATTTTTCCGATAAGTTTGATGCAAAGTTGTTCTTGTCACGTATACATCAAGAAACTAGAGCAGCAGATCTTGAAGCTGGTGCTCTTGCTTTAAAGAGTGATCTCAAAGGACGAACTCAGCAAAGGAAAAACCTGGTGAAGGAAAATTTTGATTGCTTTGTCTCATGCAAGACGACTATTGATGGTATGTTACTATGAGAATACAACTGGCGTTCTATGCTGAAGCATGTGTTGCTTTATTTTAGGGAAAAATTAGTTCACATATTCTTAGCTGAGAAGGGCGGTTTGTCTCGCAAGGACAATCAATGAGCATGCATGAGCAGGAAATATATTGATGTGAAATTACTCCTTTCTGTGGAGGTGCTTGATGATTAAAACAGCACTAAAAAATTTATCTTCAACCAAATAAGTTATATCTTTCTGTTGATGATCCCTTCAACTTACTGTGTCTTACCATGCTGAATATCTTTCTTGTGGGAAAATATGAATAAGGGCCATCTAGCCGAACTAAAAAAAATCAAAATGCCCATTTTTATTAGAAATCAGAAGCCACTCCAAGTTTCTTTTTTCTTCCCCGAAAATGACTTATTTGCTCTACCAAACATCCAATGGTGCTTTTTTTTTTTTAATCCAAAGACATAGCGTTTCTTTGTTCTTTAATTTGTCAAACAAACCCTAATTCATTTGAAACCTTCTTTTCCTTGACTAGATATCGAATCTAAATTGAAAAGGATTGAAGAAGATCCTGAAGGTGCAGGGACTGCCCACCTCTATAATTGTATCCAAAGTGTAACAGGACTGGCTAGCCGTTCTTTTGAACAGCTCTTCGAGAGACAGGTGAGCAAGAGAAAGTTTTGTGGATAGAATCTTAAGCAGTTCAGTATGACTTGATATGCTCTTATCATACATGTTAGGCTCAAGCTGAGAAGATCAGGTCAGTCCAAGGAATGCTTCAGAGATTCAGGACTCTATTCAACTTGCCCAGTACAATTCGCAGTAGCATCAGCAAGGGGGAACATGACTTTGCTGTTAGGGAATATCGGAAAGCAAAATCGATTGTTCTGCCATCCCATGTAAGTCTTGCCATGAAAAGGCTGTTGTCGTTTTATTTTAAATGCATATGTACTCATGATGCGTTTTTGGAGCAGCACCAGCTGCGCACTGGCATCAGTGAGTACTATAAGTTTTATTTTTTATATTATAAGTTTAAAAATTTATATTGTAAGTTGATGATGCTTTAATGGATTTTATAACTAAAGTCTGGAAATATATATTTAACAAGTTACAGCATAAATTTTTCAACTTACTGTATAAAAATAACATTTTCAGTACTTGCTGCTGCCAGTTGGCTGCCGCTGTTGCAGCCACATATTTCCATTTTCACTTTCTCAACCAAGAATTATGTCCGAGAACAAGTCAGAATTTTTAGATGATTGTAAAAGATATTTAGATGCATCTTAATTGAAATTTAAGATGCCGCTTCTATTAAATGATCTTTATTACAGAGATGCCTAGATCTCCTATACAAGCGTAAATAATATCATGCATATTTTTCTCCTAATAAACAAGCTTCAGATGATTTTTCTATGCCACAAGCTGCATCCCTATTTCCTACAGATATAATGGGGTTTTATCATGTCTAAGTGATGTGGTTCAGTGTGGATATTTCTTAAACGTGTTGTAATTTGGATAATTTAAATTTCTCTCCTTATAACTGTTTTAGTAGTTTTATATTTCATTTTTTTTACTGTTCTGGTTCGCTTAGTAATGAATGCAGACCTAGATTCACCTTCATACTCAATTATCTTTTTCCTTCTTCACTTCAGAGTTTTCTACTGTTCAAGACACATTATCTGCATTTTGTTGCACATTTGGTAAAAGCTGTATCTCGTTTGATGCTAAAATCATACCTGATTAATTCAGGAACTACAAATGCATAAAAAATACTATGATATTTCTGTGACCAAATTGACACCATCTTATACTATTACCAAGTATAGCTAACTACTCATAAGAAGCCGATGCCAGATATGAAACAACTTTTTTGTACGTGCTAATTCCTAGCAAGTTTTAAAGGTGAAGGGAAATTCTTGGCAACGAGACCCATTTTGGGCATTTCTATAAAGTTGCTATCTTTTAACTAAATTTAAGGTAAAATGGAAGTAGTATCTTGTAGAAATTGAAAAAAAGAAGAAGAAAAAAAAAGAATTGGTTTTAAGTGAAAGCAAGTTCCATCTCAGGTACCTGCTGCGTCAGTTTCAGTTCAGAAAAGCCTTTGGTCACTTGAAATGCATCATTCTATATCCAAAAAAGATGCATATTTATTTATCGGTGTTTCCCTGTTGGTTGCCGAGCATCTTGTAGCTCAAGCTTATTGCTTCCATGGGTTTACTTTTGGGATAGGAACTTGATACTATTGCCTTAGATGAGAATCTTAAAGTTATTGTTTTGTGAGATCAGTTTGACGTACTATTTTCTTAATTCCGTGCTCTTTTTGGATTGATCACCAGAACGTTGCATCTCTCTTCTAAACTACAGTGGTAATACTGGTTACCAAAATCCTTATTTATTGTTCTAGAAAAGTGCATTCTTTAATTGTTTCAGGTGGGTATCTTAAAACAAGTGCTTGAGGAGGTCGAAAAGGTAATGCAGGAATTCAGAGGAACTCTTTACAAATCCATGGAAGATCCTCATATACAATTAACAGATGTAAGTTCATCATAGCTTCACGATATATATTTTTATCAGGAGTTCTGGAAAGAGTCATATATTTGCTTTCCTTTGCAAGTCTTTGCTGCATTCTAGGTTGCTAGTTCGCATTAAAGTATTATAGTTTTTCTAGCTCTAAATAGCATGCATTCTAAGGTTAATTAGATAGCTTTAATGTAATTATGGGCGACAAGTGGAAAAAAATTAGTGTTTATTGTTTTGAGGCAATGTTGGATAACTTGAAACGCGAAACAGGATTTTATGTCTCATGTGACATAATTTCTTCCAATAAACCTGTGGTTCTTAAAGTTGAAAAATTTAAGGTGTTAGCATCAGTATGGTGATGCCTTGTAGCAGCTTTGGCTAGGTTGTAGTTTGGGTGGATGCCTCGTCCTCCACCGTTAATATCCCTTGTTGGTTTTGTAACATAATGCCTATGGTTCCATTTATAATCATGTTGGTGGGTTAAGATGCTAAGATTGTGCATGCGTTATTGCCATATGCGAGTGTGCGAATAGTTATATTCCAGATATTCATAATTTGGTGGTGTTGCTTGCCATACTGTGTAATATGTGTACCCGTATTGAGATGATATGATCATTTGTTTACAAGTACTGAAACTCCATATGTTGCATTAGTCTCTCGTGCTGACAACTTCTTTCACACAATATCGTAACACAATCAAAGTCAATGTAGTTGTTTCTTGAGCTTTGAATGCGCCGAAATCCATGGGATCACTTCTAGTCGGTAAAACAATTGGCTTCTGGACTCTGGTGGCTGATCAGTCCATCAGATCAGACACATTATTCTTATCTGCTGTCAGATCCGTTGCATTCTTCAGCAATCCAACTTGTTAAAGCCAAGGAAGTTATCCTTTTGATTCATTTCTATCTTTGTCAAGGCTACATTCCACAGTGATCCTTGCACGACTGCGTCAAATATTTTTTGTGTAGACCGAACTTGGTATCTCTAGTTGTCCTCCTACAATCATCTTTGTTGTGGACAAGGCTTCTTTTAGCTCTCAGTTTGTAATGCACTCTTGCTCTTTTCTTCTCTTAAAAAAAAAATCAACTTAGGAGTTAGGACTCAGTGAGTCATATATCAAGGACAGAAACTTCTTGTGTTGGACATGTACTGGGGGGAAAATAAAAGCAGCCAATTTTGCATCAGTAATGGTTTTAATAGAAAAATCATTATGGAAGTGTCTTTGAGATTCTGATCGTTCAGCAATTAGCCATGGATTGACCATGGCTCTGCATTTACTCAACTGGAAGATTAACATGGAGACTTTTTGGTTATCCAAGTCATCATAATAAACTTCTCATAATTTACAGTCTCATGCAATGGTTGCAGATCATTATGTTCAAAATAAACGCAGAATGTGATGCCTATCCATGTGGAAAATTTCTTTCTTTTTGCACCTTTTAGGTGCAAGATTGATTTTAACAGATGAATTGGTTAGCAGTTTTTTTATGTAAAAGTTAACCTGCTGAACAGAAACCTCCTGAATTATTATTCGTAGTATCCTACCTTTTACAAACCCAAAATGCCTACTACCTGAGCTTGTTTGCTCATGTAATGATTTTTGGATATGCCATCTAGTCAATGAGCATCAACACTTCCTCTGCAGCTAAAAGAGCAGGCTGGAAAATGTATTTTGTGTTGTTCAATTTTTATTTTATTTTACTTTTTTTTTGTTTATCATCCGTGTATATGTTGCCAAAAAAAAAAAAAAAAAAGGCTTCTGGTATATTGGTTCATAGTAATGAGTTTCTGTTGCTGCAAGCTTATTTTCTTGTGCTGAATGAGGTTCAAATCGGTGATTAAATTACCAAATTTCAATTAAATTTCTATTTTGTGTATGTCTACATTTGATATTTTATAAGTGGATCCGTCCAACATTTTGTATCCTGAGTCATTTTATTTTGTAGCTTGAAAACACTGTCAGGCTGCTTTTGGAACTGGAACCTGAGTCAGATCCTGTATGGCATTATCTCAATTTACAGGTTTGAAATGCGCCCTTCCTTCTGCTATCACTGTGTAATCACTGTACTGGTGGGAATTCATTGGAGTACCTTAAGGTCGTAGACCTTTCTTGAGTTGCTCAATGTTGTATTTGTAGAATAAAAGAATTCAAGGTTTGCTTGAAAAATGCTCCTATGAGCATGAAGCAAGAATGGAAAGCTTGCATAAGGAGATCCGGGAATGGACCTTGTCTGATGCTAGATGGAAACAAATACAGCAGGGCTCCGGTGAATCTGTAAGCTCAACATCTTGGTGAATGGATGCGACTCAGAACGCTTGATCTTGACCTTTTCTGTTTGTGCTTGTTTGCTCTGTATTCTTGCCACAAAAAAAAATGAAAACTTTTTCCTTTGTCACAGCTAGATTACAATGGAAATGGCCACCTCGGAGTAGATTCTTCCCCTGGAACAGCTACCTCTGAGGAGTTTGACGCCCTTAGAGAAAAGTATATCCGTCGGTTGACAACTGTTCTCGTTCACCATATACCAGCTTTTTGGAAAGTTGCTCTTTCTGTGTTCAGTGGCAAATTCGCCAAGGTAGGAATATCCGTCGGTTGACAACTGTTCTCGTTCACCATATACCTGCTTTTTGGAAAGTTGCTCTTTCTGTGTTCAGTGGCAAATTCGCCAAGGTAGGAAGATTTTTCTTTGGGTCTTTCAGAGAAAGTTCTATAGCTCACATAGTTTTACGTGTTTACCAATCAGATTCGATACTGTTAGCGTCATGGCTCTAATTAGTGCTTTCCTGTTTAGCAGGTACCTAGACTAGTTTATTTTTTGTCTACAAAACTGTAAATTTCATTTCTCAATCAACAAATTACACCAGTTTAGCATACAGCTAAAATAAACAAGATCTTATCTCTTCAAAACATAAAACATGAGAATCAGACCAAGTGTCAACAAAAACAACTACACATCACCCCTTCTTCCTTCTGATACAGTACCAGGCTCCCAGTATAGCAGCAGCAATTTCAGGAGGATTCTTGGCCCCTTTATGAAAAAGTCTTGAATTCCTTTCCTGCCAAATCAAATAAGCCATAGCTGCCATAATCCTCGTCCTCTTCAAAGCCAGTCAACTTTTACCCTGACAAACACATCTGATCCATTCAAACCAGTCCCCTCTTGCTCTGCTACACACCCTAGGCTTTAACTAGGAAGCCACTCTGTCAACACCTTCTGAGACAAAAGAACAAGCACACAAGAGACATCCGACAGTTTCAGTTCCTTCTTGACACAGTAAGCGAGTTTCATCAGAACCAAGGCCATGCTGAACTAGCCAGATTTTAACTCTCAGAGTTTTCTTGAAAGCAAACCAAAGAATATATCCATGCATAGGGATAACCTCCTTCCTCCATATCAATTTCCACCTAGGAACTCGAACACCAGGGGGACATAAAATATAATAGACTTCGTGGATTCTCCTTCGCCAACAGACAATCCTTGAACAACTTCATTTTCTGACTTTCAATAATCCATTCCATACCCAGCTATAGGAATTCTTCATTTTAGGATTATTTTGTTACTTATTTTATTGCTAGTTTACATTACTTCCATTGCTATAATGTTTGTCCTTGTTTGTTCTTTGGCCACTCCTATAGTCCAATTACTGGGAGTTAGACCTTGATAAAACTTGGCTGGTGGTCTTTGGTCACTCCTATTCGTTGTGATATAATCTACTGTAAAATTGGAGTTCTCCCTGAATTCCATTTATGTTTGTGATGTTTAAAATGTGGAAGAGTTTGCCTTGTTGCATAATTGTAAATGATAATCTGCATCAATTATTTGTTTCATGGATAGCTGTGTTCATTTAGTATGGTCTTTGTTTTGCTTCAGTCTTCGCAAGTTGCTGCAGATTCAAATGGGAATGCTTCTGTTAGTAAGATTGAAGAGAAGTACTGTAGTCATTCTCTTGATGAAGTTTCTGGGATGATGCGCAGCACAATTTCCATTTATGAAGTTAAGGTACATTTGCTCACTGAGCTAGCTATTTGTGGGCTGTGAATGCTGTCCCCTGCCCTATACATGGCATGCAGGAGTGGGAAAATTTGACAAGCTTTAGCTATTAGCTTTTCATTTTGTACGAGTAGCAACCAGTTGGTTATCTAGATTCTTTGTTCAGGAGAGGGCAGTAAGAAACTATCTACCAGGCGGAAATTTTAGGACATGCTGCACATGCACTGAACTCAAGTCAAAGAACAGAACTCTGGAATCCTTAGTTCATCACCAGCTGGAAAATCTGAAACCAGCAAACATTGGGAATAACTCCAGAATGTGGATGGATCTTTGTACTAACTATGCATATTTGGTTTATCATAGTTCTCTTATTGAACATATAATAATAGAATGAAGCAATCTGAGTTTTTAGGTATCCTTTGTCTTACGAATAATGAAACAGTCTCTAAAGTAGCCATTTTGGATGTACAAGTTTCTAGCTTCTCTTAGCGTTATCAATATGTATGAACTTGATATAAGCATCGAGAAATGATTGAAGTTTGAAGTGATTGCCTGTGGTGTAGGTCCTGAATATATTTCAAGAATTCTATGAGTCAAATATACTTCGATCCTATATGAGTGATGCCATCAAAGAGATAGCTAGATTGTGCCGAGCTCTAGAAGTAAAAGAATCAGCTCCTCCACTTGCTGGTATGTACAGATGTTTCCATCAATGCATCCTATTTTGTGCTTACACATCTAACACATTTTTTTCAAATCTTTTTCCTGTGGATACAGTTACAGCACTAAGAGCTATTTATGTAGAAGTTGCAAAGACTTATATCCTGCGACTTTGCTCCTGGTCAAGGACGTCAACTAATGAATTAGCAGAAGATGAAACATGGGTCCCAGTTTCTGTAATTGAACGGAACAGATCTCCTTACCGAATTTCTTACTTACCTTTAGCATTCCGATCAATATTAGTATCAGCTGTGGATCAAATCAGTACGTAAGTGATCTTTTGAACTTTGTGCATTATTTAGAGTGGGGTTTTCCATCTCAAGATTCAGTTAGTATGCTCACTTCCAGCTGGCATATACCTTCACTTAAGTTTCTAATTGTGATTCATAAGGAAACACATTCTCAAGAATTTAGGTGTACCAGATGATAATTATAACGCTATTAATTGTAGTTCTACATCGGTGTCGATGTTAAGTTCGGCCACAATCTACATTGGTTATTGTGCCATTGCCATCACAATATTAAATAAGTATGCCCTCTGGTTCTAATAATTTTCCGAGTAGATTTTTCTGGGTGAACTGGAAATGTTGCTTGATTGTCATAGGCTCATGAGTTATATTTGCAGTTCTCTCATTTTGGGAAGAATTCTCTATCGTTATATATCTAGCTAGGATGCAGATGCTACTTGTATGTATCACTTCTTTGTCGTCAACAACACAATTTGCCAAACAGACAAAGAAGAAATAAAAAAGAATTGTTTGGTAAGATTATATAACCATGAACATTTGAAATGGAGACCTGTTGAGTGCTAGTACCCTTGAGACGATCCAAGATAAAAGAAGAGATGCTGCTGTGCCTTTCATGAGAGGAAAGATAAGGACCTAAAGGAGTTTAAGAAGAATAGTTTGGTTAATTGCACTGTATAATCCATGCAACTGAAGAGGTCGTAAAGGAAATGTAGCCCAAGGTTTCCAGTACCTAAACTGTTTCAAGTATTCATGCTTAAAAAACATCATCTTTAAAATTCACAAACTTTTTAGGGTAGCATCTGATTGAACTTCTAGACCTACATCCATCTAGGGCTACAAATGTGTCGAACCGGTTTGCGAACTGTTTGGCTCGACTCGATAAAAGATCTGTTCCAAATGTGGGAGAATGGAGTTTGAGTTGGATTATAAAGATAAAAGACATACACATAAGTTGCCATGTTACGAGGAGTTGTAGTTTCATGGCAGTTGCATCTACTACTTTATTGTGAAAAAGCGAATTGGTCTGTTCTGCCATAAGCACGTCTCTATTTTATTCTGCTAAGTCAGATTCGAGACTGAATGGGTTCGAGTAGTAATTGAAAAACTTCTTTATTAAGCTCATGAGTTAAGATTGAGCTTAATTTTAGCCTCGTGAAATTAAATGAGCCAAATTTGAGGCACCCATGACTCAGCTTGATAGTCTCACGAGTCGGCTCATTTATAAACTCATAAGGCGGTTGGATTAAAGGTTTGTTTATGGTTCAAGTTTATATATATGCTTAACATTTAATTTTCATAATTATATACACAATATAATTAAATATACTTTTTATAAAATTTATTTTCCAAAAAAATTTTAAGTTGTGATTTTGATAATATTTTTTTTTGCTTAAATTTCAATGATATTATTATTTGTTCATAAAAGACTCGACTCAGCTCGATTAGGCTCGACTAAATAAATAAGCCGAGCCCAACCCTTACTATTTATGAAACAAACCTTGTAGGATCGGCTCGATTAAACTCGAATCAATGTTGGCCTACTATTTATCTAAACGATCGGCTCGATTAAACTCGAATCAAGGTTGGCCTACTATTTATCTAAACGAGCCGAGCCCAAACCATGTTTGAGTCGACTCGGACCGGCTCATTTGCAGCCCTACATCCATCCCTTTGCCAGCCACATTCGATAGATATTGTTGTCTTGTTGCCATGGTATCTGAATGTCATATTCTTTTTCAGTATCCTTCAGACATTGAAGACGGAGGTTGCAAAGCATGATGATATGTTTATTCACTTTCAAGAAATTCAGGAGTCTGTCAAGCTTGCATTTTTGAATTGTTTCTTGAATTTTTCTGGTACGTGTGCTGAGACCATCTAGACTTCTTTGTTCATACAATTAGATCATCAGACATCTTTGTTGAGGTCATACAATTATGGTGATTTCTAATGTTGGTTACATGCTCACCTGCTTTAATCAGGTCATCTCGAGCGTATTGGCAGTGAGCTAGCTCAGAACTGGTCCGGGATAGAAAGTCCACGAATACCAAATGGTGATTCTTATGTATCCTTAGATAGGTCCTTGGATCTCCCTTCTGGAAGCATCAATGATCCACATCAACAGTTGCTGATGGTGCTGAGTAACATTGGATATTGCAAAGATGAACTTGCATATGAACTCTACAATAAATATGAACATATCTGGTCACAGTCCAGGTATTTTTTTGCTGTTTGCGCATGTATAGAGCTCAAAGTATATATTGCACTTGAATGTTGGTGTTCAACTTTCTTCAAGAGTCCAGTTGAGAATAGCTGTTGTTCTCTATTCTTGGGCTAGCTTATGAGCTTCCTATGCCTGTTTTTTATCTTCTTTTTATGGAATGTTTGTGCTTCAAATGCTTCAGTCAATTTATTTTATTTTATTCAATTTATATTTTCACAAATTTGTAAGGTAAAAAATGGGGTTCATTGAATATAGCGGTGGAAATCGATCTCTGGATGATGCATTTGTAGCTGCAACTGCATGAACAATCGAACTATGAAAATGTTTGTGTGCAGATTTTGATTACGGCCTAACTTGCTAGAACCACCTTCACTATCCATTCTATTGGTTCAGATTCAAGTTACTGTCCTAGGAACTTGAATTCTGATTATTTCAGTTGCTTCCTGTGCTTTGTTTGAGATAATTGATATTTCCTTTTCTTGTTTGATGTTTCTCTGACAGGGATAAAAATGAAGAGGAGAGTGATAAAATTGATTTAATTATGTCTTTTGGTGCCCTAGAAGAGAAAATGCTTGAACAATATACTTTTGCAGAGGTAGTTGAACTAGTGTCTGACTATCTACATATGTTTACAGTGATGCTTGTATTTTCCTTTTCCTTTCGCCATGAACTGTGAGACTAGCCATTGCCCTTTCGTTTTTTTTTTTTTTTTTTTTGGTGCCATAAACTGTGAGACTAGATAATTAGCAACTTTGAGGGGAAGTTCCCATATAAAGGTGCATTACATAAGGGAATGCTTTTATGCTATACTTCTTAGTTCTAATTATGATAGACTAACGAGGCAAATACAAGATGAGAGGTCATGGTGCATGTTTTTTTGCTGACGGACTACACAATCGAAGATAGAAGATGTGAATACATGTTTATGTCAAGGTAGCACCATAGCAGTCTTTGATTTGAGGATCTAAGGCTTAGCGGAGTATTGACGATGATGTGCTTTGGATGGAAAGTGTCACCCCCTCCAAAAAAATAATAATAATAAATTGAAATATCTTGTTCGATGCTACATAAAGATTTGGAGTTTATGATGGCTGAAGTAGAAGAGTATTTCAGGATATAATTTTATATCCGAAAGTACCTCTACTGCTGAAGAGCATATTTTTTTATGACGGCTATTAGTCTTCCATGTAGTGTGGTGGATCTGAGTGTTTGGCAATGAAGTGGTGATATGTACGGGAATTTGAGTGTTGGCTACGTTATTTTAAGATGGTTTCACGAAAGGACTAGGAAAAATAGGAGCTGAAACAAAGTTATATAGAAAGTTGGGATGACATTGAAGATAGCTTTTATGTTCTATGTTTTTGTTCTATCAGAAACTTTTAGGTTCTATGTTTGAGAAGATACCGAAGTAACTGAACATGTGAAAAAGAGACTTGCTGATTCATCTTTACCAAGATGCCAAATGATGGAAGGGCTGCTACTTGCCGCTGGTGAGGGAGTTCAATATGAGTCAGAAATGGCTTTGCCTAACGGACCCCTTAAAGGACATTACACAGCATAAGGAGAATAAGGTTGTCTTATTCATGCAGCTGATCCCATATAATTGGATAAAAGATTGGTTTGTTTTTGTTGTGGTTATGGCACTTGTAGTTGGTTTTTGAACACCTAGAAGTTTTGGGATGTGATGACTTGTTAGGAGATATATTATTTCAAGAGGGCAATGCAGTACTCAGACGGCATCTAAATTTTTGAGGCAAGTAGTAAAGATTTATACCTACCTATGTTGATGAGCTGTACAGTAGCTTTTAGAAGTTTGCGCATTCCTCCTTTGATCACTTAAAATAAAGTAAAAACACACCTTCCTCATGTGCAATAATGTTTCTCCCTTTTCTGTCCCAAATTTCTAAGCTTCATCAACTCATTCTGAGAGATATCTTTATCCTGTAAGGCACACTTGATGAGAACAGGGGCCATGAAGTATCTGTTGGATGCTGGAGTTCAGTGGGGAGCTGCTCCTACAGTGAAAGTAAGCAATGCATTGATTTACCTGTTGCTATTATCCCCCCCCCCCTCTCTTTTTAAAGCTGTGCAATTTATCAATGAAACAATCCAGGGCGTACGAGATGCAGCCGTGGAATTGTTGCACACCCTAGTTGCTGTGCATGCAGAGGTACTTAACTAGTGCTCTTCGGGGTAATTTTCAATGGAGTACTTAGAAGCTTTCCTCAACGACTATGTTTATACCTCTAGGGCTGTATTCTCTGATTGCCATTCTTTGTCCCTCTTTTTTCTGTTCGGTAATTTGTTTTAGGATTGACATGAAAAAGCATACACTGTTTGTTTTAGGATTCACAACCACTGATGGAAAATCATGATTCAGAACTTTTAATTTTGAACTTCTCACGTTTTATTACTGTAATTAGCTTGACTAGTCATAATGTTCGGCATTTCTGTGTATTAACCATTGGTAACTTTGAACAATCTTTGATATATGTTTCTTCAATTACAGGTCTTTGCTGGTGCTAAACCGTTATTAGACAAAATCCTCAGCATTCTTGTCGAAGGGCTGATTGATACATTACTGAGCCTGTTCAATGATAATAAAAGCAAAGATCTCAGAACGCTGGATCCAAATGGTTTTTGTCAGCTTATGCTTGAGGTAATTTATAGTGGCCTTTTTCCTTTTGGCAAAAATATCCTATATGTAAGTCCTAAATATCCATCTGTGTCTTTGCATTGTTTTCCTCTAGAAATTCCTTTTGCCTCGACCATCAGATGTGGCCCTTAAGAATTATTCGTGGTATGAATTGATGGAGGGCCTATGTTGTGGAATGGACTAGTGTCTAAATGAGACCACTTAGTAAAGAAGTCTGGAACGGTCTTGTTTTCTTTGATAATCATATTGAGTTTGGTAAGTTGGGAAAGGAGACACTCATAGGACAATGAATTCCAAAATTTTCCATCAGATCGTCGTATGAAAATCCTTAATTACTTGAATAAAGGAAGAACCTCGAGGTGATTCATATGATGATCAGTTACAATAGAAGATGATTTTCTCTCCTCGTGACAGCAGATAGATCTTTTTCTATTTTCTGTCTGTGGAAATATCACTTTGTATTTCCTTCTTGTTAACTTTTCCTATAATTGCAACTTATATTGTTCCAAGTAATTCTCCAAACCTTGAGACGAAGTCGCATGACATTATGGACCATTATATACAATTATCTTTCGCTTGCAAATCAATCAAAGTTTATGAAAATGTGATGCAAGGAAACCCATTGCGAGGTTCTTGTGAAAGCATTAGACTAAACCTGTCATGACTCACCAAGAGCTGACACTGCTTCTTTGGTAATTGTCAGCTCGAATATTTTGAGACCGTACTGAACCCTTACTTCACAAATGATGCAAGAGAATCTTTGAAATCCCTACAAGGGGTGTTATTGGAAAAAGCAGCAGAGAGTGCGACGGAGTCTGTTGAGAATCCAAGCCATCATCGTCGGCCAACTCGTGGTGGCGAAGATGCTGCCGAAGATAGACAAGGAATAAATGTCTCTCCAGATGACCTCATTGTAAGCAATCGTCTCTCCCCAATATCCATGACACCCCCAGGCTCCCACCCCCGACACCATAAATACACACACAGCACACATAGACACGCACATGAATGAAGGAGAAGAGTAAAACAAGAGAGTCCTTGACCAAAAGCCAAGAAAGAGTCCTGAAGGAAAAGTTGATCTTTATCATTCTCGTCTTTCGCTGGCCATATTTGTTGAAGGGTTCTAAGATGCAATTCAGTGTTGCATTTTTCTTTCATCTTTTTTATTTCTTTGCCTTCTGTTCTAAGCATCGTGGTATCTGAATTAGTCATCTCTTCATACTTGTTTGTTGCATACTCAGGCTCTTGCACAGCAATATAGTTCAGAGCTCCTTGAGGCTGAGCTCGAGAGGACACGTATAAACACAGCATGTTTTGCGGAATCTATTCCACTGGATTCACTTCCTGTGCCTGCAAAATCTGCATATGCCTCCTTAAGGGGATCCTTGAACTCTCCAAGCAAATCTTATAGGACCGTCGAAGCAGTGAACTCCTTCACCATTCCTCGCCAGCGACGTAGATAAGATTCACTTTGTTTAGTACATCATTCATTTTTTGTTCAGCCTTTTCTATTTATCGTTTTGTTAGGGTCCTTGTATTCTACGATCATGACTATAGTTGTCATAATCTTAGCCCGGTTTGTCGATATGTGAATTGGTATGTTGCCCAGTTTTGCTACCCTGATTGAAAAGTAACATTTCTTTGTAATGACTGCACTATTTGCATATGTTTTTTCCGAGAATGTATTAGTTTCTCAGCTAAGGGAACCCCTTCAATGTTAGTCTGCCCATATTATGATGAGTTCTACCAATGTACATTCTTCATGCCAGTTTTGCTAATGTTCACCGTCGGCAGCAGAAAAACTGAAGATTGAATGATTGATTGATTTATGCTGGAAGCTGATGTCAAAGTACAGCAGGAGCAAAATCTCAACTTTTGTAACTGTGTGAATAGATTTAAGCTGGACTGAGCAAACACAATTTTACCATACTACAAGGATCATCGCGAAGAACAGCTTTGAGTTTGTGTAACTGTTAGAGCAATCCACAATGGCGTTGGTTTTGGAGGTCCTCAACTCTGCAAATCTCCTGATAAGATGGATGAGCCAACAAAATTGACTGCAATGGTGTGGTGAAATTCTCTTCGAATTTTGGAGAAACTCCAAAGGAAATTGGTAGAGAACAGTTCAAGGTTGAGACTCTCAACCAACAATCATCCTTCATCCCCATGTATTGAACATCGAATTTTTAATAGGAAAATTGATCCTAGAGGCAAAAATTGAGATAGCTATAAATTTTGAAGTGTCACCTTAGTGTACTTGACACTTCAAAAGGAATGGGTCTTCAAAAATCGTTCGCAACTTTATGTTTTGGACTCAAAAGTCCACAACATCTTTGTGAAGCTTTTGTCTTAATGAGAATTAGCATCGTTGATATACAAAACTTGTGAAGGAAACCAAAGACATACCATTCTCCGAGGGTTCCCTAAGGAGCGGCATTATCCCGAGGGGAGTGTCATAGCCGTCAAGCTGAGTATTGCTCTGGAAGGAGCATTGGTATGGATTCGAGTGGATTCGGAGGAGACGATAGTCTTGGAAGGGGCATTGGTATGGATTCGAGTGGATTCGGAGGAGACGATAGTCTCGCGAAAGAGATGGATGACCGTGTGTAGTAGTGGGGAAGACAATTTTGTCTCGCAGAGTCGGAGAAGAGCTCGATTGATATTGGTAAGGCAAAGTTCAAGGAAGAGGATGAGTTTGAGTCCAAGAAACTGGTGACAGAACTTATTGTTGCTCGAAGCATTTCAGTGGATGTTTTGAAGGATTCGACGATGAAGACATAGGCAACTGCTGGGGACATAGAGTGCAAAGCTAAGGGGAAAAATGTCTTCGTCTTCAGATTCCATCTAGCTACGGATTTGGAATGAAGGAAGGAAGGCCATGGACGGTGGCTAAACAAATCGATGTCAGGAAGATAAGCAAGCAGCCTATTGGATTTACAAAAAAGACTATAGCAGTGCAGACAATTGCCAAGCTTGTAGACCACCCTCCAAAAGCAGCAGTGAAGACTACTGCAGCAGTGCAGGCCACTTCAACAGTGAAGAAAGTCAAGAAGACACTCATCAGCAAACCACAATCAGCAAAAAGAAAGGAGCCAAGAGAAACTAGAAGAAAACTCATCTTGCAGAACTCAGATGAGGAGACTATATCAGACCACCCCGACTACAGAGCCGATTGACATGGAAGTGGAAAACATAGTATGTAGACGAGCAGACTAGACAACTTGTCCAGGCCTCGTCCTCAAAAACTCTCTCACCAAAAGAACAAGAATTTATTGCACTTCACGATGCCAATGTGGCATTAAAATATCTAAAGGTCGGAGCAGATGAAAACCTTCAAAACCTTATCTTGGAAGCACAAGAAGCACCAAAAAATTAGGAAAGGGCCACAAGCTCAACTGCGATAAGAGCTTGGTGCACAAAGATACACGAGGAATTAGATAGAGGCTATAGAAGCCAATCTCAGAGCATTGTAGACTGGACCATCTCAGATCACCTCTGCTGCAAGTGCAGTGATGATCAGGTCTAGTGCAATTGAGCCAACAATAACAGCAATCATTCCAATCATAAGTATTGGAATGGATGTATCTATGATGGTAGAAGATCGTCCGACAACAGCAACAGAGGCTTGGGCCATAACAACAACAACAGAAGTAAGGCAATCTCCAGAAAAGAAGGCCATTGCTAAAGTTCTGCAGACGCTTCAAGTTGTAGAGGAAAGAGTTCAAAAGCACACAGTCAGAACCTATCAACTGCTACGTAAATCGTCACAGGAAGAGATACAGAAGAAGGCACAAAAAGAACAAATGATTCAAGAATTCGTTCGGCAGCACAAACTTCCAATCAGGAGAACTTCAAGGACTGCCAGGCCAAGACTAATTCCATCAAGCTCAACAACATTGTACCAAATGAATCCAGATAAGTCGCAGATAGAGATTGGGGTAATTGATGGAATGACAGAAATTGAAATGCATCAATTAATTCAGATCCAAAAGAAGGAGGCTAGTAAGACAAAAAGACGCAAGGAGGCTTATATCTTGTTCAGTGGAGCACTTGAAGTCAAGGACTCAACATTGAAGACAAGAAGACACAAGCAAGCACAACTAAGGCACATTGAATTTGTGCATACTCCTGAAGTGGAGATCGAGCTAAAGAAATTATTAGCTAAACATGTTAAGGCTGCAACTCAAGAGATATACGATTATCTCTCCAAACCAACTGTTGGAAGAAACATTCATCAGGAGATGATGGTGGTGATGATCTATCACACCCTGAAACTCATAATGACAATGATGATTTAATTGATGAAGTTGCTCAAGAAGGAATTCAGGAGTAGACGATAGTACGGGAGGCAGCAATCGAGACCTTTGCAGTTGATTCTTCTGTAGCAAAAGCACAAGCTGAAGGACATACAACTGAGTTATCTACAGAAGAACAAGAAGTTGAGTTATCTGCTGAAGAACATGCAGTTGAACCAACTGCAAAGGAATATGTAGTCTAGACATCTATAGAGGAACTTCCATCTGAGTCACTAGCAGAAGAACCTGTAGTAGAGACTTCAACAGGGGAAAAAACGGCCATCTCATCAGCAGCTAAAGGTCAAGCTGAAGAATTACCTACAGCTGAGCATCAAGCAGTAGATTCATCCGTAGTAGACCTTCCAATTGAAGAACCTGCACTACAGAAAGAATCGGGAACAACAGAAGTATCAACAACAATAGATGCAACTGAGGCATCACCAGTAAAAGATGCAGCAGAGGCTATCACAATGCAGCTCATACGTCAAGTTGTAAAAGAAGTCACTCCCTCTCGTCTAGATATACTAAGCCTACTGAACATCCTGTTTACACCACCTTCCTCGTTTAGAAAGGCATAAAGAGCAGCAGATCTACCATCTGTGAGGTTTGCACAAGGATTGCTCCATAGTGGCACATCTGACACTCAGATAACACCTCAAACGCCAGACAAAAATCTGAAGGAAGGTTTTAAAGAAGACGTTTAGATTATTTCAGTTCAGAAAAGACCATCAGCAGAAAGGCCAGAATCTATTCATCACGAATCATCTCCTTCAGAAAACACCATGGGGTACAGATTGCGACAACTGGACCAAGACATCTACAATATGCATAAATGGACAAGGGAGGCATTTTCATGATCTTCTTGAAAGTCTGCAGCCAATTGCAACAAACTTGGAAAATGAAAAGCAAACCAAAACCAAAACCTTTGAAAACTTTCATACAACACTCAACAACTTGGTAGCAGGGGTTATTGATCAAATGCAATGAGCAAATGCCTTGAACGTTCAACAATATCGGATCAGCTCATCAAATCTCAACAAATTTAGAAGCCAACACTCAGTTGATCTACGAAAGATTCGAAAAGCCTTGTAGACCACACAATAGTAGCTCACTGACCACATCCGCTACAATGACACAAGATTGGGACTGCTTGAAACCAAACTTCAAGTTGTTCGGCGAAACACCTTCTCTGAACTAAAAGCAATACGAATTATCATTGAAGCACTCCCCTCTACCCTCAATGCTAACAAAAAGGGGGGAGAAGCAGACTACAGCGAGAAGAAAACTCCACAGAAAGCTACAGTCATGGGGAGAAGTCTGCAGCAAAGGAGTCTACTACAAAAGGAAAAGCTACTGACTACCTAAAGTGAAGACACACTTCTGAGACAAAAGGAGAAAGGTCTACAAAGATATCTAAGCATCAAAAGGAACAGATCTCAAGACACAGGATTGTGGGGAGCTATCTTATGAAGAACAAACAAGACATAATAGAGAATCAGAGGAACAGCTTCAAAAATGAAGCAGAGAACCAAAAGAAGAACATAAGCATCAACGCAGCAAAGGAAAAGAGCATCACGGGTAAAGGAATATCTCTCTACTACTCTGTTGTTTAAATTTTATTTCAAAAACAATGTAACTAAGTTGTATGTAAAGTAGTTAGCTTGTTTTTATACTTAGAAATTTTGTTAGCATCAATTTAGGGCGAGATTGATAGGAATGTGTAATCCCTCCAATTGTATAGATATTAATGAACAAATCTTAGAAATATTAGCCATAATGTTGTTAGTGTGTTTAGGCTAGAAATAAAGTAGGTAGTTGTAGTCTAGGTCGGATCCTAGAAAGTAGACGGCTGCAGATGAGGAGCATCGTATGAGCCACCAGATGCAGACCACAACAAAGGATTTTGGCTAAACAGCTATGCATGGGCAACAAAAGGCCTACAAATGCTTCAAGATCTAGGATTGGGCTTGCAGATGAGGACCAACACAGAACGCATGAAGTGCAACAGATCTGGATACAGACGAGGTTACAACAGGGACTGATGCATACGAGGTTACAGCAGGGACTGATGCAAACGAGGTCTCACAGTACTGAATGTACACTAAGGTGTAATAAACTGAGTGCAGCAGAGATGGTTGGTGTTGGTTAGGTCAAATTTCTAAAGATAGTCAAGCGGAGATTTGGGGTACAGAAGGTGACAGTACGAGAATCTGAGGTAGGTGGGCTGTCAACATCAGTTGGAGGACACATGTGACAAGATGTCACAACAGATATAGTACAATGTCACGAATTTATTCCCTGAGCGTATAAAAAGGGATCGTTGAACCTCATTGAAATAATGTTGTAGAACTTGAGATTATAAAGCAAAGAGTGTAAAGCAATCAGAAATTCACAGATTACTCAAGTGAGTTAAATCTTGAAGAACACTAAGGAAGAGTTCGCTAGTCTGCAGAAGAAGAATAAAACTTACAGTAGAGTCCGTTCGATTGGATATGTGCAAAGATCTGGGTTCTTCATCTTTTGTACAAGTTAGCTAACTTGTAAAAAGAAGTTTTCTTGTAGCTAGTTAACTCACCTCTTAACTTGACCAAACTGGTCACCGAGGAAAGACTGGATTAAGATCTCGTTTATCAATTGATAATAAGTGTATGAACCAGTATAAAACATGTGTATTCTTTACTTGCTTTCATTTCTTGATACATTTTAGAACTGTTAGAAATGGATCATCTCAGCCGAATAGAGACAAACTTATAAAGTTTGAAGTCTCTGCTGCAAACCACGTGGTCTCTAGGGAAAACTACTTAGCCTCTACTGCAGACTGCCCAAGTAGTCTACAACGACCCGTTAACTTCAAAAAGGTTAAATCTGCTACAGAGAACGCTACTACAGCTAGGACTGGTTCGTCGATTAGGTTCTGACAAGCAAACTAGATTGTTTGAGGATCCATAGGTCTCAGGTCTCCTTTTGAATCTGTTTCATTATATGGATGGTTTCCTCCCTATGGATGCGACAGTAAGTATGCTCACGGACGAGGTGTCAGAAAAATGGAGAAGAAATATTTCTTGTCATTTGTTTAATTCAACGGTTGCTCAAGTTATTCTTAGCATTCTGATAGGAATTTCCTCCAAGGAGGACTAGTGGTCATGGCCTCTGGATAAGAGCGGGATCTTCAAAGTGAAAAGTGCATATAGAGTGGCCTTCAACCATACATTCATGTATGAACTGGATCCATGAATAATGTCTAGTTTGGAGGTTACCCCAAAAGTACGAATGTTTCTTTGGAGGGCTAGAAGTGATTGTCTACTGACAAGATCTAACTTATGCTATCGTGGTATGATGATCGAGAATAATTGTCGGATGTGTTGCGATGTCCACTATCGGATGTGTGGCAATGTCCCTAAGACGACGACTCATGTACTGGGATCGTGCGAGTTTGCAAGCAAAGTTTGGCAGAAGAGTCACCTCTTTATGGACCTTCTAGTTGAGCAACACCATTTTTTGGACTAGAACAATTCAGCTTGGGGCATTTATCGAAGGAAGAAGCAGCATGTATAGTGTCTGTTAGAATATATTATTTATATATTAGTAATATGGTCGTTGGAATATGACCGTTGGAATATGACCGTTATAATGGTATATTCCGTAGTATATTTCCGATCATAAATCCTATAAATATAGGATTCTTGTAACATTCATATACATAACTATTATATCGATGTAGTCCTTTAACATGGTATCAGAGCCGAGGTCCCTCACGGACCTCCGGCATCATCCGTCGACCATCGACGGATGACTAATGTCGACGGATGACCATTATTCATCACTTCCGCTTATTGTCTAATCTCGCCGGAATAATCCGGCCATCCACTGCCACTCTTCGCTACCAGTCGCAGCCCCGACGTGGCCACCACCAACCACCGTGTTGAGATCTGCACCTGGCTCCTAGCTTCGTCGTCGTGGGTTCTGCATCTAAGCTCTTAGATCCACGAAGCACAGGTTTCTCACCGACTCCACTGTCGCCACCGATCTCAGCTCTCATATCCACGTCGTGCAACCGTACACCACCACGATAACTATCACCGCACAGATCTAGCACACCACCGCCAAGCTCCTTGTCGTCGTCATCAGATCTTGAAGGTGAACGGAATCCCAACCACCTCACCGACACTTAGATCTCTCTGATTCCGAGCGCCTCACCCTCGACGAGCTCCGAACCCTCTCCGTCAAGCCATAGACAACAACACTCTCATTTCACCACATCCAATTGAACCAAAAATTGAGGAGAAGGAGAAGGGTGAGAAGGATGAGAACCGAAATCCCGTGGCATTTCGTCGACCACCTTCTGGGCTGGTCTCGATTTGGGGGATTCCGCTCTTGGAGGATGAAAGGAGTGATCTGCAGCCTCTTGAATGTTCCTGCGGGCAAGGGATTCTTGAAGTCCCAACCACCCACCAACCACCCCGAGCTCGGCTTTCAGAACACCAATTTTCTGTGAGGGGCAGTGGCGTTGTTGCCGCGGTAAGTTCATCTCGCCTTCGAGCTGCTCAAGGATCTGGAGGGCTCGTTGATGATGTGCGCATTCTGATTGCACCATGGCAATCAGGCGTAGTGTCAACCTTGTTGAGATTCAACAGCAGCCATTGCAGCCGCTGCTTCCTTTCCCAATATTGACATGTTTGTCTTTGGGTTCATGGCATATAGAAGGTGGCAAGCTTCTTTTGGAGCTGAATCGTTTATTACGTCCTGGTGGCTACTTTGTGTGGTTCGTCACTCCCGTGTATCAGGACCTACCAGAAGATGTTCAAATCTGGGATGCTATGTCTAAATTATTGAAGTCTGCTGGGAGCTAATCGCAAAGGAAAAGGATAAAATCAACGAGCCAGGTGCTGCTGTCTACAGGAGCTACGTTTCTGTATGTTCTCGATTTGGAGAAGGAGAATCTCCGCTCCCTTCATATATACAGTATTCTTGATCGTTGTAATCCGTACGAAAGTAATAAAACCACCCACAATGGGCCATTTATCAAAAATAAAAAATTAGAAAATATATACAAAGCTTATGAATCGTCGAAGCATGGCTTGTGGTTAAGTAGTACTCCATAAAATAAGAAAATTGAACTGAAGCTTGTTAAGCATGGACTCAAAAGGGAAAATAATTTTAAAGATTGATTCAACTTGGTAGATATAAGTTTATATTGAATGCTTATTTATATATCTTATAGAAATATCTGGAAAAAAATCTACTAGGCAGAGTTGAGGAACATTATTTTTCACATAGTTCCGTGCCTAAATCATCGTATACACGAAGAATAGTGTTTATGGAACATTCTTGACTGGACCACGGAAATGATTAACTTCCACATTGGGAAAGAAAAAGACAAAAAAAA
Organism: Drosera capensis; assembly: GCA_001925005.1. Classification (NCBI taxonomy): domain Eukaryota; kingdom Viridiplantae; phylum Streptophyta; class Magnoliopsida; order Caryophyllales; family Droseraceae; genus Drosera; species Drosera capensis. The sequence continues at coordinate 23,916 of LIEC01007620.1, forward strand.
AAAAAAAAAAACAGCTATGGTTTGGCGTGTGGCCTGCTTGAGGTCGGCTGCCTTTCCTTCTCTCTTCTCATGATTTCCCCACTTTTCTCCCTAAATCTCCGTCTGGGCACTCAAGTTTCAAGTTTTCTGTTGCATAATCTTGATCAATTCCTGTGATAAAAGGTTGAAACATTGTGAAATCAGTGAGATTGCTGTTGTCCCAGTAAGCTCAATCGAGACCTTGAATGCTCAAATGCTCAATTGCAGTAATATTTGTGAAATTGAATAATTTTGAGGAATGGGTTTTCCTGGTTGAGGCTTTAATTGTAGAAAAGTGTGAGCTTGTTAGGGTTTTCTGATGGTCTGTTGAAAGTTAGGGTTCCCATGGAGGAGAATTTGATGCCTGGTTGGTCAGCCTTTGTGGGTCTTGATTTGCAAGGGTCAATAAGGATGAATCACAATCATAACCCAAAGGTTCTTCACCGCACACAATCCCACCAGGGTTCTTTGCCCTTGACCATGGGTCAGGTTTATGAGTTTGAGCAGCCGAATTCGTCGGCTGATTTGGGAAAGGTAGATAGGGGGAAAGCCTCGGCGAGCGATGAGGATGATCAGAGCTTGACTGATGATGGGGTTGATGGTGGGAATGATCAAGGGAAGGGGAAAAGGGTGTCGCTTTGGCAGCGGGTGAAGTGGACTGATTCTATGGTGAGGCTTCTGATAACTGCTGTTTCTTATATTGGTGAGGATGTGACGTCTGAGTGTGGTCCTGGTGGGAGAAGGAAGTATGCGAATTTGCAGAAGAAGGGTAAGTAAAAATCGGTGTCGAAAGTGATGGCTGAGAGGGGGTTTTGTGTCTCCACAGCAGTGTGAGGATAAGTTTAATGATCTTAACAAGAGGGATAAGAAGCTGAATGATATACTTGGTAGGGGAACTTCCTGTCAGGTTGTTAAGAACCCGGTGCTGCTTGACATGATGGATCATTTGTCGTAGAAAACGAAAGAAGAAGTCAGGAAAATTTTGAGCTCAAAGCATCTGTTTTATGAGGAGATGTGTTCTTATCACAATGGGAATAGGTTGCATTTGCCTCATGATGCAGCTTTGCAGTGCTCTTTGCAGTTGGCTTTGAGAAGTAGGGATGATCATGAGCCCGATGATTCTCAGAGGCTTCAACCTGATGAGGTTGAAGAGGACGATCATGATATTGAAAGCGATGACCAGGAGGAATATGAAGAGAACTGTGGCCAGGGTTATAGGGTTTCTGGCAATGCAGCTAAAAGAATGAAGCTTGGGTCGGTGCTAGACAAATTTACTTTTGGAAATCCCTTGAATCCTCAGGACTTAACAAGAGCTTTTTGCAACCACACAATCCGCATCTTGATGCGAATGCCGCCTTTCTTGATCCTTCCAAGGCGGCTTGGATGCAGAAGCAGTGGTTTGAGTCTCGTTCGCTAGAGTTGCAACAACAGAAGATGCAAATTGAAGTAGAGATGTTAGAGCTGGAAAAGCAGTGGTTCAAGTGGCTCAGATTTAGCCGCAAGAATGATAGGGAGCTGGAGAAGATGAAAATGGAAAACGAGAGGCTGAAGCGACCATATGGCCTTGGAGTTGAAGCGGATGGAAATGAGTATGCATTCTAATCAGATCTCTCTGGTTCTACTGTGTCAAGATATTGAATAAAGCATACTACTGATTGCTGTTTGAAGTGTAAGGCAGTTCTAGAAACAAAGTTCCTCGAGGTATGTAGGAATGTCTCTTCTGTACTACTCTTTTTTGCATTTGAACATAATGTAACTTCTATATTTGAATAATTTTTTTTTTCACCTGCCTCATCATAGTCCTTCATTTGAAATTTTAATATCTTGTCTTATGGATGATTTGTGCTCATGCTATGAGTATTCTTATCAAATATTAAATGATTTGCTCTCAGTCAAAGGTTTGGGCCTCTTTGTCTAGGAGCATCTCCAATGAGAAGTGTCAAATATAGCAATAACAATATATAATTTGAGAATGAATAGTGTAATAATGCTATACTTTAGCAATGTTACTCTAATGGTGCCATGGAAATATTTAGTCTATTTTAGAAATGTTAAAATTTAGCAATGCTATATTGGATGGAATAGTGTAGGAAAGTTGAACTAGTTGGAGAAATAGCAATGCTATTTCCATTTCTATATTTGGCATTAAATTTAACATTGTTGTAATTTGGCATCCAAAAAATGATCCATTGGAATGAAAAAATTTAGCAAAAATGCTATATTTTAGCTTTGGCAATGCATATAGCACATGCATTGGAGATGCTCTAGACTCATTCTTCAAGGCTTCTGACTGTTCTTTGTTGCTCTATTTTTTCTGAGTTTTTCCATCTCCTTCTCCATTTTCTCATTTCCTGGTGCTGATAGTATCTTTCGCATATCACTTTTGCCATGGGTACATTTTGATTCTTTTTTTTCTTTTTTTTTGGTCAATACATGGCTTCTTACAGGGATGAATCTTGTTCAGTTTCACGGTCCATGTTACCCAGATTAACTTACTTTGGAATAATAATTCTCGCATCAAGTATGAATGGAAAACAAAATAAATGAAATAATACCAAAAATAATATGCCTGGAAGAAGAGGGAAATGTTAAAAGAGTATTTTGTGAAGGAGTTTGTTTACTGAAGTGGCTTTTGAAATGGTGGGACTATTGAATTGTTTATTTTTTAGCTTTTATTTTATGTTATGTTATTTATTTTTTTGTGAAGAAGTACAAAAATTAGGGTGTATATGAAGAACTGTTCCCTAGTTTAGAGATTGTTTTTCTGTCATGGTGCCATTTGTTGTTCAAATTTGCCACGGGTTCTATGGCAAGCAATAAAGTTGAAGCTCTACTATGAATGCCACTTCTTTGCCCCAACCAGTCACAGATCAAGGACTCGTGTGTGATATTTGTTTACACCATTCTTTTTTGCTTTTCTTGCTACGACTTAAAGAATGAATTTGTCGAATTTGCTTCATTAAATCAGTTGTCTAGGGTAAGAGTCTGTTCGTTTTACTATCCTCTTTCACCAGCACTAGTGAGGAATGATGATATACTTCATTTTCAATATATTCGTTGTGTTGCTGGACCTGCTTAATTACTAATTCTTACAATCTTTACGTTTTCTTTTCACCCATAGTTTGGGAAAGAAATGAGTTGTAGAAGAGTATTTCTAAGTTTGTATATATGTATCTCCCCCCTTCCCTTCCACTCAAACGGTCGTCTTTACAAGGACAAAATAGCTTAACCAATTGAAATTATGGTTTAGGGCCAGTGGTCTATGGTCTATATTATGACAGATGTAATATCCATGTATTCCTATATTTTTGTTGGTCGATTCTTTTGTTGGTAGCTGAGAACCTGTAAAGAAAGGTTGGTTTTTGGTGCTACTTGTTGTCTGATAGATTCTCTTGATGTAAACACTAGGAGGATAGCCATCTTACTTTTATTAGGATGTACTTGATACAACTCCAAGACAAATTATCCTGTGTGGCATTTATAGATACATGATTTGATTCTGAAATTGTAGTAGCCTTTTTTATTTTCCTGTGCTTCTGTTCTGGGGCTATTATTTGTTCATTGCATCTTTCTTCTGTTCTGTTTGACATCAAACTTAATATTTCTGACTTGCTTGATTCTATAAAATATATCATCTTTTTTTGAAGAAAAAAAAGTTCAAGATACTTTGGCGGCATCTCTTTATGCGTTGGGGGTATTTAGACCGGCAAGCTCCTGAAGCCTAAGGGCAATTATGTGTGTTTTTAATTTTAAATATGTTGACTTCTCTCAGCTTTTAGAGGACGGGTGGACTCGTGGATTATATACTTCTCAAGGATGTATTAGTCAGATATTTCATTCTCTATGGAAGTGCTCTCTCTGTTTGCGAGTTAAGTCTCTGTTCATTTTTCATCTCTTCGCACTGGATATGTTTTTATGTTGATGTTGTATGCCCACTTTTGAGAAGTTATTTCTCTTTATCATCTACTGTTAAATGTAGTGATGCTGGTCGGTCCTCCTCTTATGCATCTATTTACAATACTTACAATACAGTGATTCCCATCATGTGGTGCTTAGTTTATCTTAATCGTCTATTCGCATTTGAGAAAATTGATGGAAAGTTCTCCTTTGTCGATGATAAAGACTTCTAGAATGCTGTTATGTTGGGTGGCCTCATGATTCCGAAGAACAGAAGGTATGTTCTTGCAAATTGTTAAGTTATATCTGTGCAATTGTTCGTATTTGAGCCCATCGAGGATTATTTATGGTATGTTTCTGGAAGCTTTGGAAGGACCCTATTTACTAGGAGAGTGACATCAGATAAATTGGTGGGTTTGCACCAACTTTTGCATATTCCTCTCTTCGTAACACTAACCATACCCAAAAAAAATTAAAGCATGAGTAAGATGGCTACCACAATTGATATGCCTATTAGATGTCATTAACCCAAAGAATCCATAGTCTATCAGATGCCAAAGGAGTTCACTAGACTTGTAATTTAGGCTATTACAAAGTTAGAATTTAGATATCTTGTAGGATTCCTATTTCCCTAGGCATGGAAAGGGAACGTTTCTGATGAGCTTGTTGGTTATGAATGTTTTGTTGGGTTGGGTTCACCTCGTGGAGAAAGCCCAACGAGAAAAACCCATATAATTAATTTATTATGTGGAAGAGTCCTAATTATTTAGGGTTATATATATATATATATATATGTTATTATTTTGGGGGAAATTAGTTTCGAATCAGTAGCATAACTGTTCTCCTAGCAACCAGAATCTCAGGTTAGAACAATTTGGCTTCAATGAGTCAGTGAGGGTCGAAGATTTCGACAGTTTGGGTCAAATTCCTGCACTGTGCAGTCAGGTTCGACAGGCTGTTTGGAGGTCTAAACGTTGTCGGATCTTTGTGAAATTTGGTGAGCATGTTCTTGACTCATCGATCACTCATCGATCAGAAAATGACAGTGTGTCGTTTGGAGTTGTATAGGTTGAGTTATCGTTGTTCGAATGTGACAACAGAATTACGACAGTTTTGTCGTTATTGCTTTGTTGATTTGGGTTGTTTTACTTGCGATCGCTATTACCTCTAGTGTGATCTAGAGAGGACTTTGTGTATCAATTATTTCATCGATAGTGGAGCTTTGTGGTGGATTTTTCCCTCGTGGTTTTTCACCTCTCACATCGAGAGGTTTTCCACGTTAAAAATCGTGTCTTTGCGTTTCTACTCTACTTGATTTGGTTCCTAATAAGTTAACATAAGTATCCGTATTGTTTTGTGTTCTTTTGATAATGGGGGAGAGTATTGTGGTCATTTTGATGAGTATTGCAAACGGCAGGATATTAGACATCAAAAGGCTCCTCCTAAGACACCTCAGTTGAATGGCTTAGCTGAGAGAATGAGTAAAACACTAGTTGAAAGGGTGAGATGTTTACTTTCACACGCACATCTATCGAGATCCTTTTGGGATGAGACTTTGAATACTGTTGTTCATATAATTAACCTTATTCCTTGTATTTCTTTGAATTTTGATGTTCCTAATCGAGTTTGGACATGAAAGGATGTCTCGTATGATCACTTGCGTGTCTTTGGGTATAAGACATTTGTGTACATACCTAAAGATGAGAGATCGAAGCTTGATGTGAAGTCTGGACAGTGTGTATTCGTGGGCTATGGGCAGGGCAAGTTCGATTACAAGTTTTATGATCCAGTCGAGAAGAAACTTGTAAGAAACAGGGATGTAGTATTCACCGAAGATCAGAATATTCGGGACATTGAGAAATCTGAGATTTCAGCGTCACATGTTGGTGATGATTTGATTGATTTGAATCTACTTCCTCTTGCACATGCTCCTATACAGACTGAGAAAGAAGAGCAGATTGAGGAAGAAGAGCAAGGTGATACAAGTGATGTATATGTTTCAGAGCCTATTGACATTGATGATGTCATTCTTGAACCAAAGATTCCCGTAGAGATCCCAACAGATGTTCCGCCTAATGCTCCATAGAATGTTCAGCTCCGATATTCAGCTAGAGATCTGAAACCGTCAACCAAATATCCTTCAAATTAGTATGTGACTGATACAGGTGAATCAGAAACGTACTCAAAGGCTTTAGATGATTAGTGTCAGAGTAAGTGTCTTGAGGCCGTGCAGGATGAGATGCAGTCGCTCCACGATAATCATATCTTTGACCTAGTGAAACTATCTAGAGGTAGGAAAGCCTTGAAGAATAAATGGATGTTCAAGTTGAAGCATGATAAGTTGACTTCAGAGACATGGCACAAAGCCAGATTAGTCATCAAGGGGTTCACTCAAAGAAAAGGGATTGATTTTGAAGAGATGTTTTCTCCAGTTGTGAAGTTGTCATCAGCTCGTGTGATTCTAGGCATGACAGGTAGCCTAGATTTGGAGATTGAGCAGATGGATGTCAAGACAACTTTCTTACATAGTGATATAAGAAGAGATATACATGGAACAGTCAGAGGGTTTTGTTGTGAAAGGCAAAGAGGATCATGTTTGCAGATTATATGGGTTGAAACAAGCGTCAAGATAATGGTACAAGAAGTTTGAGTTTGTGTGAAGTAGCATGGCTACAAGAAAACCAAAGATGACCATGGTGTATTTGTGCAGAATTTTTCAACTGATAACTTTATTATTCTGTTATTATATGTTGATTATTGGTAAGAATGTTTTTCGGATTGACAGGTTGAAGAAACAGTTGAGTCAATCCTTTGTTATGAAGGATATGGGACGAGCAAAGAAGTTCCTTGATATCAAGATTAATCGAAATAGAGATGCCAAGAAGCTGTGGATATCGCAGGAGAAGTATATTGAAAAAGTACTTGAAAGATTCAATATGAACAATGCTAAAATGATAAGTTCACCTTTAACTTCACATTTTCAGTGGGTTGCTGATCACAGTCTTTTTACAGATGAAGAGAGAAGGTACATGTCATGAGTTCCTTACGTTTCGACGGTTGATAGCTTGATGTATGCGATGGTGTGTTCGAGACTGGACATTGCTCATGCAGTTGGTGTTATGAGTCGTTTTCTATTAAATTCAGTAAAAACCTCATTGGAAAGCAGTAACGTGGATTCTAAGATATTTTCGAGGTACTTCCAAGCTCAGACTTTGTTTTGGAAATGATGAACCGACTTTAGTTGGTTTCACATATTCAGATTTGACCGGAGATGTCAACAGTCGAAAGTGTACTACAGGTTATTTGGTTACTTTCTCAGGTTATTTGGTTACTTTCTCAGGGGGAGCAAAATCCTGACAGTCAAGGTTACAAAAATGTGTTACTTTCTACGATAGAAACAGAGTTTAGCGCAGCTACAAAAACGTGTAAAGAGATGCTATGGATGAAGAGATTCCTTCAAGAGTTGGGGTTCAAGCAAGACAGATATGTGTTGTTTTGTGAAAACCAGAGTGCTATTCACCTTAGTAAGAATTCTACCTTTCATGGTAAGATGAAACATATTGATACTCGTTACACATGGATCGGAGATATTCTAGATGACAAGAAGTTTTATCTTGAGAAGATTTATACAGAAATGGTGTAGATATGCTTACTAAAGCATTGTCGAGACACAAGGTTGAGGTATGTCGTTCGATTACAGGGATAATGTGCTTTTCTACTTCGTCGTAAGGGGAAGATTTGTTGGGTTGGGTTCACTTCTTGTGGAGAAAGCGCAATGAGGAAAGCTCATATAATCTATTGTGTGAAAAAGTCCTAATTATTTAGGGTTAGCATATATATGTTATTATTTTGGGGAAAATATCTGTATTGAGACGTGTGAGAAAATTAAGGCAAAGCGGTTGTCTTCGCACTTAGTTTCAAATATGCAGCATTAATTATTATCCTAGCAACTAGAATCTCAGGTTAGAACAATTCGGCTTCAACGAGTCAGCGAGCGTCGGCAGTTTGGGTCAAATTCCTGCAGTGCACAGTCAGGTTTGATAGGCTATTTGGAGATCCAAACGTTGTCAGATCTTTGTGAAATTTAGTGAGCACGTTCTTGACTCATTGATCTTCGATCAGGAACTAACAGTGCGTCGTTTGGAATTGTATAGGTTGAGTTATCGCTATCTGAAGGTGACAGCAGAATTACGACAGTTTTGTCGTTATTGCTTTGTTGATTTTGGTTGTTTTGCTTGCGATCGTTATTATTTCTAGTGTGATATAGAGAGGATTTTTTGTATCTATTATTTCATTAATAGATGAGCTTTGTGGTGGGTTTCGGCATCGTGGTTTTTCACCTCTCACATTGAGGGGTTTTCCACGTTAAAAATCGTATTTTTGCATCATCTTTCGTTTATGCTCTATTCGATTTGATTCCTAATAGGTTTATACAAGTGGAAGACGATTTATTCTGCATTGTTTTTTGCCCTACTTCTCATCAATGTTTTAGTGCCACAAGGATGGTTACAGTGTGGTTCCTCTTGGTCATGGGGGTTACAGTGTGGTTCCTCTTGGTCTTGGGTCTTCGACTCTCTGAAAATAGTCCTTATCTGTATAGGTTGCGTTCAGCATCGATACTTTCAAAGTAGCTGGTTGTAGAGATTCAGCGGGCTAGGAAGAGTAGGGGATCTGCCCTGAAACAAAGTCAAAAGCTAGAGGTAATGGTAATCATGCAAATATAGAAGCCAACGGCATATAGTAAAGACCAGCACTTCACTTCAGGGAAGATGGGATCTAGATGGCTCCAAACTCCAAAGGTCCGGTTTCCAGTGAGAGTTCCCTCCAGTCCTGTCAGGCATTCCAGTTAGCAGCAGGGCTGCGAAAGATTGCTATGCAGGATGGTCTTCCAAAATGGTAAGGTTGCAATATTTGCTAATGATATGGTAAAGATAAGAAAGACTAGTGGCTCAGCAGCCAATATTATGACAAGTCAAGTTTATGCGGCAGGGATTTATGACCATAGCAGATTGAGGATATTAAGCGCAGGTAAATTCCTTTTCAGATATCTATGTTCGAGTGTTTAGTCAATCGATTTGAGCAACTGAACTGACGAGGTTCCTGGGACTGTGACCTACTGGGGTTCTATAATGTTAGTCTAAGCCACTTTATCCTGGCACTCTGGAGTTTAAGCCATCTCAAGGCTCTTGTGGTCTTGGATAATGTTCTCAGTTCCATCATGTGGGAACAAAGAAGCTTCTTGATATTCGCATTCCATGTAGATAGACAACCACCAATGGTTACAGAACTTGGTTGCAACGAATGGCTTATTGCAAAAGTGCGAGGGAAAGGTTGTCTACATGGAGCATGGGGCAAGACGACATCTCAGTAGGTGGATATCATCTATCCAGGAGCAACATATCATATTTTGATGGAACTTAAAATGAGAATTGTGACTGGTGCAGTAGCAGTGAGCTAAAATCTTCTTCATTAGAGTTTGATCATGTATCCTGGATAATGCTCATCATAATAACTGTAGTTTCTCGATGTTAATATGTACCCCTTTCGGCCATAAACGTTCCAGTATTTGATCATAAACTTTAAACGGGCATGGCCTTCAGATGCAAGAGCCCAATCTTTGAGAAATGATCCAGTGTCATGGAAAGATTTCCGGGGCTTAGTGTTTGTGCATATGAT
>LIEC01007622.1:0-18482 GCA_001925005.1 Drosera capensis
GATCCTTGGTCTGTGGGCTGGGTTCTGTGGCGCAGCCCACAAAAGTTTGTTGTCCTGGGAAAATTTGGTTGAGTTTAACTAAATATCTATTTTTATCATTATTTTATATCATATCGTTTTTATCATTATTATTTTTTCTTCAATTAATTTTAAATAAACATGTATTTTAAATTTATATTTATACTTTCAGAATGGATTTTTTCATAATAATGCAATCATGCCAAAATAACTTCATGAAGTTCCTTGGCTACGCATTACCACAGGAACCAAAGATAAAAAACAAGTACAATAAAAAACAAACTAACATCAAAGCTCCTAATAACAAATCAATAAGAACCTCCTATTTCGAACAGCAACATAACTCCCCAACACCTTGACTCCAATAATGCAAACCAGGAACGCCACCACAATCCCTCTCTTATGGACAAATAACCAGCGAGTTTCAAATAGTACGGTATTCTAATTTGCGGCGCACCGGATTCCCATTTTCCCTCTCATAGCATGAAGCTGGGCAAAGTAGATTCCTCCGGGATATATCATACAACATGTGAATCCTTGGTAACTTGACGCCACAAAGAGTGGCCATCTCCCGGATCCCTCTCTTATTGATCGCTGGAACTTTGAAGTATAGAGCCAATGTACCATACCATGTGAACTAATGTTGAAGTGTTTATCATCCCCTTCACGATCAGAGGATGCTCAACTTACACGTACGTCATTTATCACCGGTGTGATCGGGGCCTTTACCTCCGCCTTGATTTCCAGGTCCCTTAAGCTGCTCTTGAGCAGTAGCCGATGTCAAAGAGTACTGCCCAGGAGGCATCATCTTAATATGCAACGTCGACCCAGATGAAAAAAAGGCCGCGCTGAGCTTGATTTAGGAACCTTATCGGACCTCATGGAACCAGATCCTGCTTCATGAGAACTCTGCGGGGTCTTTGCGATGTCGACACCTTGTGCAACGCTTTGATTATTATCTCTGGATTTCTTCACCACATTGATACCGAATGGTAACCCGGGTTGCCAGGAGCTAGGTGGTTTGTTCGAAACGCCAGGATAGGGATTTCCTTTATTCTGAGAATCCTCTTTTTGTTTACCTTGTTGAGATGCCTCAGAGACGGGTCCTGGTTTACTTGGCTTCATCTAGGGCGGCTTTTCTTTTTCCAAAGCAGCTACTTCCAGTGGAGGATCACCTCGAGGTGTCGATGATCTTCCAGAGGGAACTGTGGTAGTTGGGAAAGCTTTCTCTGGAGGGACTAATGGAGAGTAGTTGGGTGGGAGAAGATCATCCCAGTTCTCGAGAAGTTCTTTGTGAACTTTTCGGAGTGTGACTTTGGTGAGAACGGTGACTTTACATATCTCTGCTTGGGTTTTACCCATGTCTTTGAGTTGGCAAGCCACGTAGATAGCAGCTGCAGAGATGCTGATGGGGTTCCTACGAGTGCAGAAGCATTTGTTCATGACGACCTCACCAATGTGAGTAGCAAGCTCCTGCATACATGCCATAATACGAGGAAATCAAATCTCGACTTATTGAAGATATGAAGTTGTGAGGGATCAAAATGCAGTTCCATCTATCACTCTGCATTGAAGATCGGTGAAATTTAAGAATCCACTGTGGGCAATTCTCCTTGATCTCATGTTTTCCCTGAGATTCAACTTGCAGCTTCACTATCAGATCATCTCTACATCTTACCAACCAAGTGACACAATGCGGTTTTGGAATCAGTAATTGGTTTATTATCTGGCTTAAGTATGGTCATTGCAATACAATTTTTTTGCAGGGAAAATCGAAGGGCAATCAAGTTGCAATTGAATAAGAAAATCGCAGTTTCAGACAGAAGTATCTGGGCAGACTCGTTGAGTTGAAGCAGATTGCAAAATCTTGGCATATGAACAGATATAGAATTGCTATTAATCGGCTGGCTAAGCTGAAGAGCTTCTCCAAGGATCTTGATGTACTTCCCGATCTCCTTCTGCGGCACATTTGCTGCAATGGAAATTTCTTGTAAACAAAATAGAAGCATCATCACCATTACATTATCTGCAACAAATTTCTACAATCGAGTAGTGTCCTATTACCACTATTTAACATCGAATACTTCTTTATACTTATGACCCTTCCCAATCTTCAAACCTCTAGCAAATCAACCATTCCTCAAAAAGAAAGAAAACTCAACTCACCTAGTATCAAACGCTCTCATCTATAAAAGATTATGTACTCATGACTGTACATAACCTTTACCTCACAGATCGATAGCCTATTCCCATCTAGAAGTGAACCTATGACCTAAGGCATTCTCGACATAAATGTCTCATCCACAAGTCAAACTTGCCGCATGAAATTGAGGAAACCAAATGCCTACCTCAAATTTTCCTAGGTTTTGGTACAAAATTCCTAACCAAGTTGACAATAAGCAATAGATCATTTTGCCGTAACTCTTGAGCGAGGTTGCTTCCAACTAAAAAAAGTTCTGATCAACTCATAAGATGCCACAATTTGGCCACTGTGAACACGCTCATCCAAGTTACTAGTGTCAACAAAAACAACAACAATCTCAGCTATTCCCGTCCTCAATCGAGTTTAGGAGGAGAGGATTTAGGCGGTTTTACTCTAGTTACAAGCAATAGAATGACTGTTTCCTAATGTACTCAATAATCCTACTGACATAAAACCAGATGGAGCAAAAGCAACAACGATCCCATTCCACAAAACACAGAATCAAACATCCAACAAATTTCAATCCCTCAAAACATCACAAGCATTCACCTGAAGCGTCCGTGATTCCTGAGCCTCCCTTATCCCCTGAACCAAACACGCGGTCGCGAGCGCCTAGACGCTCCGATTCCTCAAACACGTCGCCGACGAACAATCCCTGAACAACTGAAACGCGTGATCCGAAATATCATGATCCAGTCCCAAAATCGACGCCACATCCACCACCTGCAAATACGCCCTCAAATTATCCACCACCACACCTCCACCATTCGTATTCGAAACCGATCCTTCCAGTGCACGTTCGAGCTCAGCCAAGTGACCGGAGAACGAGACCGAGGAGACGGCATAGATCGGATTTCGTGTCAGGGAGAATGTCGAATATGCGGTGATGAATCCGGTGGGGTTGAAGGGATCGGAATCTGAGGAGGGGAGTGAGGGGAGATCGGAGGTGGAGAGGAGGAGAGAAGAATCGGTGCCGCGGAGGTGGTGGTGGTGGTGAGTTAGGGTTTGGTGTTCGAGGATTGCGCGGCCGGAGATCGTGGTGGCGCAGCGGCCGGCGGAAGTGCGGAACAGTAGGGGCACTTCATTGGAAGGAGGAGGGTCTGGGAAGTGTAGTGAAGGTGGATAAAACACTCTTATGAGTACAATCATACCCGTATTAATAAACCGGATCTATAAAACTCCTTGATCAAACATGTTCGGATAAGTAATACGAGGATGAATGAATTTTGGGGAAGATCTTGTGTTATATTCGATTTTCTAACAACACTTAATGACTTGATATTTGATTTTTATAATAGGATTTGAATTCAAGTTATGAGAATAAAATAATCATATACAAGATTTTCGGTTTTTTTTATTGATTCAATCCAAAAATGAATAATAATGACAAAAAAGTTTCTTAGGGACCGTGCTGGTGTTTCAAAAATCTAACAACATATGGGATCAGTTTTGAGAGCATAACCTGTTTGGTTCTGCAATTCAAGTAGAAAATCTACAATTAATCAAACCTGTTTTTAGAACTAATCCAATGTGACCAGAACCTGTTGCAACACTGTACTTGCTGCCATTGATATGAACAAGCATTTCCCTTTTTCAAACGATAGGGGCTAGGGGGAATCTGATGTTACCAATGGATCACAAGTCATGATTCGTGAGCTCTCTATGTTTACAAGAAGATGATCATACAACGAAATCAGCATGTATTGCTTGATGTATATATGAATGTGCAAACTGCAAAGCATTACAAAACTTTAAACTAACTCACGTTTGACGCGTACTCACTAATGGCAAAAACATCATCTCCTGGTTGCTGATATATACAAAATATCAATAGAACATCATCAAAATCTATTTCCACAAACCAAGAACTCAAAAATGTTGTTTCCAATTTGATTCACTAAACATCCTAATGCCCTGAAGGAGGTAGAGAGAACTCATTAGACAAACCCCAAATGTTAAAAAATTAACTTCCTCAATCTTCCAAGTTTCCTCAATCTCCCTCTGGTGATTAGCTGATTGCTCAACATACCTTAACACCCTCATGGATGTCTTCCCGCTATGCACTGCATTGACACCGTCGACGTACCTGTTGTCCTCGATCACAGACTCAGCGCTCGTCTCCCAAAACACTCCATCACCGTCGTCGTTCTCTATGTGGCCTTGATGCGTACCATCCTCGAGTCCTCGAACTGTAGGAGAAGGCCCGACTGTTGGCTAAAGTAATCCCATAGCGTGTGGTGAATGATTTCGTACTTTGGTCCGCTCTGTGCATCGAAAGTTGATTGGCTCATTTCGAGCTTGAGGATGAAGCAGTCCTCGTTGTTTATGACTTTTTCGCCTATGCATATCGCGTCTATGAATAGATTGCGGTAGCCCTTGGGTCTAGACCCTGCCAAGTTAACATCCTAATCAGTTCACGTCGACAGGAATATCGAGTTGATATAACAGGAAGCAATCACGTGAATAAACTTATATAGCCAATCAGTCACCATATCGTTGAACATGGATGGGAATTGTGACAGTCAATATGATGACGACCAGAAAATTAATCTGCACTAATATATAATTGATAACTACAAGTCCTAAAATCTGTAAAAAGAAGATACTAACCTGTAAAACCAACGCAAAGGCCTCACAGGACCAGCATTAACGCTGCGTTGATTCGATGAATGTCTCCAGGAAACGTTGCCGTTGCTACCTGAGCAAACCTTGCAACCAGAGACCAGAAATTCAAGAAACCAGAGGTCCGGGTTTTTTTGCCAGGGCACGAATCCACCACCCTCCTCGGTGCTTTTCCCTTTGACAGTTTGGTCTCCTAGGTGAAATGCGGTGGCTCCAATCCTTGCCTTCCCTGTTACGCATATGCTCCTAATCCCGCTTATGGCCGTTTGCCCTCCAGTCGCGGCTATGTACTGTTGGACTATATATTTTGCAGTTGATGCTTGCTGCAAGAAATTGAAGAATCTAATTCTTAGCCTGAGGTGGACGTGATTGTTGGCAAATTTTTTATGCAAGGCTTAATGCATCCATTGTATTGCCCGAATTCAGCGCCAAGTTAAAGTCTATATTGCTCCAATGTTGTTTTAGGCTAATATAAGATAACATGTATTATATAATGTGGAAGCAATAAATTTGATGATGCTATAGTCTTTGCATCACATTTTGACAGATCTACACAACAATATTTTAGGAACATGAAAATTATCACAAAAAAAGAACCAATTTGTGATCTAAATTTATGCAGGGTAAACCGCTGTGTTAACGAACATAAAAAGGAATTATAATTCCTAACACTTACAATGGTGCTATCCCTGACGGGCGATGTAGATTATCCAAATGAACCTGAAGAAGCAAAGCTCGTTTATCCGAGCCAATATGACCGGAGATGACCATTTATCTGACGTCTGTGCCTTCATCCAAGACTGCATATTATGCCAATGCAGCGTGAAACTGGTTCCCATACTATTGAACATGTCGTCGGGGATTGGTACCTCTAGGATCGTCTCAGGGCATCTTCTTTCTCTAGATCGGGACACAGTTTCCTCATTCATTCATCCAGGAGATGCAAAAAATAGGGAGATGTTGGAGGAAATGTTGAGGAGACTTTTTTGAACATGTAATTCGAATCTTCGTTTGGTTTTTTTTTATCTCCTGGGTGAGGAAGTGATGAGTGAGAGGGGAAAATGGTTTAGAAGGGCTTTGAATAATGGGATCATTTATACCATTTGCTTTACTCATTTTATTTTATTTTGGTGAATCTTGAGGATGTGTGTTATTCTAAACATGCTAAATTTGCATCATAAGTTGAACTCTAACTTGAAATGAATAAATAATTGAATTATCATGATCCAAATTTAAGAAAATATCATTTATGAGTATTCAATGTTGTTATAACTTAAATAATCAAAACGTATCATCAGATATATCAGATAAATAGGATTTAAGTCACTGCGAGCATCCATGAAGTATATCAACAAGTTACAAGTTTTACCGTGATTGTCGGTGATCCAATCCAACGAATTTGCAAGTTAAAAAAGCACTTAAACTTGTACAATAAAGAATGTAGTTGTGATGTTTGTAATCGGTCTTGGTGGGTCTCTTGAGAGACATATTGAGTTCCTTTAACAAAAAAAGAGGCGAATTGACTAGCGCCTGTAACGGTTAGTTTTGCCTATGAGCGTCAGCTAGGAGGAATTGGAAACCAACCCTTCCAGAGTCAATTCTGGTGACATGTAATTCTGATCATGGATGGAAATTAATGTCCTATCCGAGATAACGGTGTTTTATTAAAAAACCCACGAACGAGTATATGAGTATAGTATCATGTTCATTTGCACTGGTCAATTGAGAGAGATTCTAAAAAGATTATATTATTTTAATCGAATGTTAAAAGATTTATTTGATATTATAACAAGATCAAATATTATATAATATATAATAATGTAATAAAAAATTAATAATAATAAATATTATATAATATAATCATAATGTAATAAAAATATTTTAATTATATTATTTAGAATAATAATAAAACATTTCACGAAAGAAAGGGATCCAGAGGTCTCACTATTTTCGTCTCGTCTGTGGCTGTGTTAATCTAATCGTCTGTCTTCGTCGCTGTCGTCTCCACTCAATGGCTTCTGTTTCACGGTCAGTGAACTAGGGTTTGCGCTGCTCATTTCAATTGACTTGCACTTTCAGTTCCGATTCCTCATCTGCTTCTCTTATCTTGTTCTAGCATCGGAACATGGCATCTGGATTCCGATTTACACTTTCCGCCTCTGGCTTGATCTTGTATTTGGAACTTTAGGGTTTTCAGTGAAATAAGTGTTGCAGGATTCGGATTGGTGAATGTTCCTTGTAGGCTAGAAGTATGGATAATGCACTGGCCCACCACATACTGCCCTTGTTTGGTATGGCTATTGATTCTTGAAATCTGTTTTGGACTCTATGGTTAGTGAATCTAAACTGTTTTGACATGGTATTCTTTTTGTTTTTCAAAACAAAGAATCAAAAACCGAACAGTGAGATTCATTGTTATTTAAGCCCACTATTTTTGAGCAACCATACCAAACAAGGCCTAATGATCGATCGAACAAATGAGGTTGTAGGATTCGACATGACCTCATGTCATGGGTCTTGTGAATTCTGATCGACATTCACAATCTGGCTTTTGTTACCTAGACCATTATGATAGACATTCTTAATCTATTTTGCAGAGATGCAAGAAACTGGCGATGCAAATCAGGGAGGAGTATTCGGCCGTCTTGGAATCTAATTATCAGGGTGGGGGGGAGGGGGGCGAACATAGAAAATGAGGAGAGGTCAATCAAGAATTTCTTTCTTTGCTTGGTCAAGGTATATTACTGCTATTGGCAGATACCTCGTTTTACACCCGTTTATTTATCTGGCTTGTTTCTCTCTTCAGATATTTGGAGATACCAAAAGCTTTTTACCGATTCGTCGAATGACAACAAAGCAACATGTTTTCTCTCCAAGTGTCATCGCCTACATGGATTCGCAACTACATTCTTTTCTGTTATTCTCATGCCTCGGCGAGGTCACGGTATGTGAAAACTACGCTTTATAGTATCCTTAGTTTTCATGTGCAATGTTCTCTTCCTTTTATTGGCTTGCACCTCTTATTACTGATTCCTGATAAGAAGAAAAAGATGGGTAAAGGGAATAACTGAGACGTCAATAAAAAAAAGGATCACTCTATATCGAAAAGGGTACCAAATGTTCTAGAGTGGTAGCTGCTTTTGTGTTGTCAAGGTGATTCTTTGTTTTCTCTATTCCTCTAGCTGCTCGAGCTGATCTATGTATTTTAACTTATCACCTATCAAGACCTCGGTGGCACTCTAACCAGGAAGTGGAGTCATATTTGTTTCTGGTTTGATCTGTATAACGTGTCTCATTAACTAACATCTGTACCATGCATAACGTTGTTTTAACATTATCCATCTTTAACATGTGTCATTATGTTGCATTCGGCAATCTCAAGATTATGACATTTAGGTCCTAAATATAGGACCTGCAAAACCATCAAAAGGAAAGGTGGTAACAAATCTGTCCTGAAATGAAGACCAGCCATTGACAGCGAAAAGACCTCCTTTGTAGGAAGGGAAGAGAGGTTGGAGGTGCCACTCCGTTCTCTCGTTTTCCCTATTACCAATGACATCTTTCTCTCTCGAATTTTTGCTTCCCCTTTGCCTTTGATTCAGGTACCCTTCTTCCATCCATGGCTTTTTCATCGACAGCATTCTGTCATTTCAATCATCCTAACGAGTTTTGAACAATCATTTTGAAAAGGAACAAAAGAAAGAGGGGGAGAGAGAGAGAGAGAGAGAGAGAGAGAGAGAGAGAGAGAGAGAGAGAGAGAGAGAGATTGAACTTGGTTTGAAATTCACCTCCAAAGTGAATGATAGGTTTTGAGGTTCTTGTTTAATTCCCTTAGTTTTTTCCATGATTTGTGATTTCTTTGGTAATTATCTTTAGTTTCTATCTGTTGTTCTGGTTCAAAATATACTTCCATGTGTCCCAAAAAAAATTTGTAGCATTTGCTTCTATCAACACAATTCAGTCCATGATTTGAGGAGCTAGGTGACTAACTTTTCTTACCGCGTGATAAATGATAGTATAATTTGAATTAGGGTTATGATGCTTTATCTTGGCAAGCTTCTTCCTGTACCAAGTTGCAATTTTATGTGATGGTTGATGTAGTTACTCTGTCAATGTTGATTGATTTTACTTGACAGGGTCGTTGGAAAACCAGCGGGAAGTTGAATAAAGGGTGGCGGGTGAGTTCCCCGCCGGCAAGTTTTCATGTCCTTCAAAAGATTCTTCTGAAAAAGCCAGGAGCTTAAATTTTCAAACAGAAGATGGAGGTCGCATCATCACCAGACTCTAGCACCCCATCACTAGCATCACCACCAAGTCCAGAATCATCATCCCAGCCGCCACCCTCTGACAATGATACATCCCCGCCCTCAGAATCTCCACCTTCACCCTCTACACCACCATTGTCCCCTCCGCCATCCTCCACACCACCACCATCTGATGATACTAACTCCTCGCCTCCACCTCCCTCTGATTCCTCAGACCAACCCTCACCTTCACAGGATGACGATGAAAGCGATGATAAGGACAGAGATAAGGACAAAAAGAGCCCATCTGCTCCATCAGGAGATGATACATCCCCATCACCGCCTGCATCTCGCCGTTCGCCTGATTCTCCTTCTGGGCAAATCTTTTCGCCACCTCCACCTATAGATGGATCAACTAGTTCAGATGATTCATCTGGATCGTTGCCAAATTTGCCATCTTGGTCGTCCTCGTCAGGGGCTTCTAATGACAACCTCCCGATTGTTGTGGGGGCCGTTGTAGGTGGAGCATTTCTCCTTTTGATGCTCATTGTGTGTGTGGTATGCTCGAGGAGGAAGAAGAAAAAGTACACTGATACCCCTTACTCTTGGAATAATCCTCCGACAGGTAATGGCCAACCGTTTAGATTCTATTGGCAACTAGTAATGGTTATCATCTTCGGACTTTTTTTTATAAAAAAATTAGATATCCAGACCTGTGGTAAAACCTGTCTATGTGCGGAAAATGCAGGGAACCAGTATTGGACCAATGTTCCACCAGGCGCGGATCATGCTGTTAAGATTCCTTCGGTGCCTGGTCCACTCGGTGGTGGTCCTGGTGCTGGATGGACTCAAGGCAGTGTGCTACCGCCTCACATGAACTATAGCGGTGATATGAGCAGTCCATTTACAGGCCAGACAGGAACTCCCTTGCCACCTCCGTCACCAGGTCTCTCTCTGGGCTTTAGCAAGAGCATGTTCACCTATGAAGAGCTTTCCCTAGCCACTAACGGGTTTGCTCAGAGCAATATGTTGGGCCAAGGGGGATTTGGTTTTGTGCATAAAGGTATTCTCCCGAACGGGAAAGAGGTCGCTGTCAAGAGTCTCAAATCTGGAAGCGGACAAGGGGAACGGGAGTTTCAATCAGAAGTTGAGATCATTAGCCGTGTTCATCACCGTCACCTTGTGTCGCTTGTTGGGTATTGCATTGCCGGTGGACAAAGGATGTTGGTTTATGAGTTTGTTCCTAATAACACATTGGAGTACCACCTTCACAGTAAGTTCTTCACGTGAGTTTATTGTGAATAGCTTTATTTACTTGGGTACCGATTGTTCCTTCGAGCAAGCATTTATTAATCTTTGTCACGTTCATGTTGTGGTTAAACAGAAAAGCGCGACTTTATTTTGGATTTCCCAACTAGGCTTCGTATTGCACTAGGATCTGCAAAAGGGCTTGCTTACCTTCATGAAGACTGTGAGTCATCTTTGTTTTGTCTCATTTGTCGCTTTCTGTTCCAGAACAGTTTGTCTCACTTATGTTGTGCTCCAAATCATCCAGGTCACCCCCGAATCATCCATCGTGACATAAAAGCTGCTAATATTCTGATTGATTATCAATTTGAAGCACAGGTACTTGTGCTTTATGCGTGCGTTTGATTTGTAGTCCACTTCAAGTACGGAAACGCTAGACAGATTTATTGTGTCTGATACATGAAACAACAGTCCGTTCCCTTGAGATTGCTTTCATGTTTAGTTTTTTTTTCTTTGCTTGGTCAGTATCTCACCGCTTCCGACTGTGCTTTGATTTCCTCTTTTTTAATCGTAGGTCGCAGATTTTGGACTGGCTAAACTTACCACAGACACAAACACTCATGTGTCCACTCGTGTCATGGGTACATTTGGGTAAGTGATGAATGGTCTGACCTCATGATATTGAATAGAACAGATCTTACTTGCATGGTTATATTCAAGAGAAACCAAGGATTTGATGGTTGTGTATGATGCAGATATCTGGCACCGGAGTATGCTTCGAGTGGGAAGTTAACTGAGAAATCAGATGTTTTCTCCTTTGGAGTTATGTTGTTGGAAATCATAACTGGACGTCCGCCAGTGGATCTTGCAAATGCTTACATGGAAGATAGCTTGGTTGATTGGGTAAATGCCTTCATGTGTTGGATGATATGCAGAACTTGTACTGTTATCTAATGAGCTAGCAGTATCTAACCATGAATCAATCACATGTGATTGCAATAGGCAAGACCACTTTTAACAAAGTCACTGGAAGATGGCGACTTCAAGGAGCTGGCAGACCCACGCTTGGAACTGAATTATGACAGCATGGAAATGGCTCGTATGGTGGCCTGTGCTGCTGCCAGCATTCGTCATTCTTCCCGTAAACGTCCCAAAATGAGCCAGGTATACTCACTAATCTTGCTGAGTTCAAAAAGTTTCTATCCATCAAAGTAGTTTATATCCAGAGTGAACTGACCTGGATGACCAAAAGATGCTGCATCGGTATATCAAAGCAACGGTCTAGATGTATAAAGTGACTTGATCTGAATTATCGTACTCTGACATGTTATATATATTGAGAAAATGATAATCAACCTGTGCTGAGCCTTCTGCTGCCGTGTGGGCAGGCTGATTTTAAACTGGTTAGAGTTCCATTTTTCCTTCGTCACCCTCGTATGAATTCGTCAACTACTTGAACCAACCCTATAAAACCGCAGATTTCCTGCCCAAATATGTTTAGCTATCTCCCAAATCTCATTCCTAGGGCAGGGATATGCCATACATGTTGTGGGCATCTGTCATGATGATCTTTTAATTCCGCAGATTGTGAGAGCGCTTGAAGGAGATGTATCATTGGACGCCCTTAACGAAGGAGTTAAGCTAGGGCAAAGCACCGTTTACGGCTCCTCTGCAGGAGGCAGCTCTGATTATGATGCCAGCGCCTACAGCGCGGACCTGAAAAAGTTTAGGCAGATGGCGTTTGGATCCCAGGAATTTGGAAGCAGCATGTACACTGGGGACGGCAACACCAGTGAATATGGCCTGAATCCGTCCTCCTCCTCCTCCACTTCAACCAATTCCTCAAGGGAGATGGGCTCAAGAAAACCGCACTGAGCTGAAGTGCAGTTCGATGCATATGATGTTTCACCTGCAAAATTGCAATAGTGAGAGAAATGCACATCAACTGGGCATCGTTTGTGAATGATAGCTCTTGCAACCGCCAACATTAGATGGGATTCGGTGCCATGGATGGCAAGCATTGTCCGATATAGTTCGTCGAAGATGATATGTTATTGTAACGTAGCGGGATGCATCGTCTGTGATCACTTCTGGTTTTGTTTTGTTTGAAAATTGGTGTTTTTATTAGGTTTTTGGGATGAGAATGTGTGCTTCAATTGGATTACTTTTTCCTATGGTTTCATACTATGGATGTATAGTGTGATACCACGATCTTATGGAGTATGACTTTGGTTAAGCGTCTTGGTGATTCCATGGGATTTAACGTTGCTGCAAGCCATGTTATGAAGTTGGATCTTGCGCAACTTCGACCATGATTAATCTATCCACATTTGTGCCATCCCATCGTATCTTTCACATCCTACGCAACTAATATTTTGAGAACATAATGACAAAAACTTTTGGGCATCCTTTCAAAATGCTTGAGTCAAGATATTGGTTAAAATTTCACAATCAATTTACATAAAATAATCTTTAATCTGATAGGTCGTTCGAAATTTATCAAGACAAGCAATGCTCTCCTTTTTATCTATGACGTAAACGATTATGTTGTATAACACACCCAAGGTTGGAGATGATGCCCTTCATTTTCTTGAAACTGAAAGAGAAAGCGGGAAGAGTGAGGTTGTGGAAAACAAGTGGAGCATCAAAATCCCTACATTTAAGTTGATTAATATGGTTCATTGTTTTGGTGAGTATTAGTTATATTCCTAGGATCTATTAAAATAATTAAAATATTTTAGAAAGAGAAGAAGAGGTTTTTTTTCTTTTAGAAAATGTGTTTATAACATTTTATAAATGAGCTCTATTTATAAGATTTAAGATGATTAATCAACATCTAATTTTTTTTCACTTAATTAAGATTATTAAGTCTAATTAGTAACTAATTAGGTAAGCCCCTTTAATAGCCTCAAAAGTAGATGAGATTTAAAGAAAATATCAAGATTTAGGTATACATACATCATTTTCAAAGGCTAATTATATTTGAATAATTTACAACACTCTCTCTTGATGTATTTATCACATATTAAGATTGTCTCGTTAAAATCTTGATAAGAATAACCAAGTGGGATAAAAATCTTGACGAAGAAAAAAAAGTATAATCTCGGCTGCATTACAAAACTCCCTTAAACATTGAAATTTTGTTCAAGAAGATTACTAAGTCTTCTTATTCCTATCTTGTGCCCAAGCTTCATAAAGATTGCTCTCGCTGATGATTTTGTGAATAAATTTGTCAAGTTGTCACTTGAGCGGATTTGTTGCACATCGATTACCCCATCTTTTTGAAGATCATATGACCAGAAGAATTTTGATGATATATGCTTTATTCTGTCATCTTTGATGTAGCCTCCTTTGAGTTAAGCAACACAACCTTCATTATCTTCATATAAGATTATAGGCTTTTCATAAACTAAAGCCATCCCACATGACTCTTGTATATGTTATATTATGGATTTCAATGACACACATTATTGGCTAGTCTCGTGCATTGTAATAAGATCAGTATGGTTGTTGTTGTTGTTGTTGTTGTTGTAAGTGTCTGCTTCACTGATCTCCACGACATTACGGTATCACCAACAGTAAGCACATAACCTGCTTGTGATTTTGCTTTGTGTGGATTTAACAAGTACTCACCATCTACAAATCCAACTAGTGCGGATTTCACTCCTCTTGTATAAAGTAAACACATAACCTGTTTGTGATCTTATTTTGTGTGGATCTAACAAGTACTCAGCATCTGCAAATCCAACTAGTGTGGATTTCACTCTTCTTGTATAAAGTACCCTCATATCAATGATTTCACGAAGATATCGCATGACATGCTTGATTATGTTCAAGTGTTTTCTTGTCGGAGTTGAACTATGCCTGACTAGTAAGTTAACCACAAAAGTAATGTCCGTCTTTGTGCAATTAACAAGATACATAAACGTATTAATTGAACTTAAATAAGGAACTTCAAGTCTTACGATGTTTTCTCTCTCTTCTGAAAGTCGAAACTCATATTTTTTTATATCTAATGATCTAACAATCATTGAAGACGTCAAAGGATGGGCTTTATCCATATAAAATCGAGAAAGGATCTTCTTAGTATATAACGATTGATGGATAAAAAATTCACTTACTAAGTGTTCAACTTGTATGCCGAGGCAAACTTTAGTCTTGCCAATATCTTTCATTTCAAATTCATTCTTTATGAGTGAGGCTGCATTTGTGAGATCTTGAGCAGTTCCTACAAGATTGAGATCGTCCACATATAAAACAATGATAGAAAACACATCTTGTGAGTTTTTTATAAAAATACATGGGCATATATCATTATTATTGTAATTTAATAAGATAATAACTGAGTCGATTGTAACATATACGAGCAGGTTTAAACCATATAACTATCGTTGTAGTTTAACTGATTCGATTTTTTCGTCTCTGTCATATTTAATCCTTCAGGGATTCTCATTTAGATATCCTTATTAAAGGATCCATATAAATATGCCGTCATAATATCCATGAGTATGGTTTCAAGATTTTTCATGGTTGCTAAACCAATAAAGAAACAAAAAATATTACATCCATTACTGGAGAATATGTTTCCTCATAATCTACACCAGCTATTTGTGAGAATCCTTGAGCTACTAATCTACCATTATATCTCACAATCTCATTCTTTTCGTTTCGTTTCTAAACAAAAACCCATTTATTTTCAACAGGGATAATGTCATTTGGTGTTGGAACTACAAACCGATTTACTTTCTTTTAAACAAAGATTGCAATTGTATCTTGATTGCATCTTTTCATTTTGATCAATCCACTTTTTGTTTACATTCATGAACACTTTTGGGTTCAGGAAAAATATCAATTTTTGATTCAATAACATATGCAAATATGTCATCAACAATGATATCTTCTCGATTCCATACTTGATTTGTATGCACATAATTGATCGAGATCTCTTGATTTTTAAGCCGTGCAATCTCATCAAGGACATTATTCTCTTCAAGAAATAAATCATTCTGTGAGATTTCTGTCCTTCTGAGACATTTGAGATCATAATTTTGCCACTCTTTCATTTTCGTGGTATAATATTTTTTGCACCTGTTGGTCTTCCACGCTTCAAGCGTTGTTTATCAACAAAAATATGAGCCTTAACAAGGTCTTTATTAACATCCTTCTCCTCAGGTATGTATATTCTTGATAACGTATTTAGTGCAGGTATATGCGATTTTATAACTTTATTTGCATCATTTAAAACATCAAGTATTTGATTTGCAATTTCTTTTAAGTGAATAATTCTTTTTACTTTATTTTTAATTGATTTGTACATGTATCTATTTCATTCAATCCCATTGCCTCCCAAGAAAATTTTGAATTTGGTTTAGGTAGAACATTATTTTTTTCCAAAGTGGGAAATAAAGTTTCATCAAAATGATAATTCGTAAAATATGCCATGAAAAGAACTCCAGTAAAAAGTTCAAGGTATCTCTCAATTGAAGACGTATCAAAACCCACATAAATTCCAAGTCTTCTTTGTGGATCCATCTTAGTACATCGTGATGGCGCAATTAGAAATATATGCAGTATATCCAAAATCTTTTAGATGAGAAATATTTGATTCTTAAGCTTTTATAAGATATAATGGGGAGAATTTGTGATAAGTCTTTGGTCTAATGAAAATAAGATTTGCTGTAATATCGTATATTCCCAAACAAAGATAGACAACTTTGTTTTCATGCGTAGAGATCTAGCAATCAATTGGATTCTTTTTTATCAATGACTTGGATAAACCATTTTATGTATGGACATGAGAAACATGGTTTTCTACTGAGATATCTATTGACATGCAATATTAATCAAATGTCTTTGAAGTGTATTCTTTAGTATTATCAAAGTGAATAGACTTGATGCGGTTATCTGAAAAATGAGTTCGTAATTTAATAATTTGAATGAGAAGTTTAGTAAAGACAACATTACGAGTACAAAGAAGATATACATGAGACAATCTTGTATAAACATCAATTAAGACCATGAAATATCTAAATGAATCAGATGATGGATGAATTGAATCACAAATGTCTCATTTAATTCTTTCAAAAAATAAAGGTGACTCAGAAGGTAATTTTGATGGAGAAGGCTTTATGATTAACTTATCTTGTGAACAAGAAATACAAGGATGACTGTTATTTTTAAAAACATTCTTTTGATTCTTAAGAGGATAACCATTGGTATTTTCAATGATACGATGCATCATTGTACTACTTGGATAACCAAGTCTCTCGTGCCTTCACAAAATCGTGTTAGGATCATTGGATTTTTTGAATCCATAACACTATACGACTTAATAACCTTGAGTTTGACAAAATTATGTTAGGATCATAATTATTTTAATTAGATTATTATGATACGGATCAAAACAAAGAGGTATAATAAAATATTTTCGTTTGATTTTCGATCTCAACTGGTTAGAGATTCGTGCTGATAACGTATTATATAACAAATGTTGTTACCGGTTGAACTAATTCGTCAATATACCCGATTTGATTTCGTCGGATAATAAATGTCGTAATTATTAAAATAATTAAACTATTTTAGAGAGTTAAAGAAGATAACTTCTCTTAAAAATATGTACATAGCATCTTACAAATAAGCTATATTTATTGGACTCAAGATGATTAATCAACATCTAATTTTCTCACTTAATTAAGGTTATTAGGTCTATTTAATAACAAATTAGATAAGTAAGCCTTTTTAATAGCATCAAAAGTAGGTGAGATATAAAGAAAATATTTAGGTTTATGTCTAAATACATCATTTTCAAAAGATAATTATATTTAAATAATTTGCAAGAATCAAGAAATAAAAAGGACATTTTGAATTAAAGTCACGTCTCATGATGTAGTTTTTGGACGCATTTATAGATGTTTGGATGTATAGATTGAAATGGATGAATGGGTATTGATGTATTTGCTGTTCTGAGATGCCCTGGTGTGTATGGTTTGTGCATGTATTGTAGTGTTTAATATCCTGACGGAACTATTTATGAAGTGTCGAGATTTATTTTTTATGACGGACATGATCAATATATTTTTATGTTTTTTTTGATATAGATCATTAGATTTTCATCATATGAATTACATTAATATATTATATCAAAATAATATATCTATTTATGTAATGAAAAAAATATAATAACATAAATTATTTGAGATTCATTTCTATCTTATATCAACAAAAACCGATTTAAAATAAAATCAACAACGACACAATGGTTTGTTTTAACCATTCCAAATTTGGAAATTCCATTACTAAAACTACGGACAAAAGGGGGTTAGGGTTTCAAGAATACTTGAGCATCAATATTGGCATTTACCCCTCGCCGCGGCCGCAGGTCTCTGGATTAACTGTCCTCTGCTCCGTCTCAGATCTCGAATCCGAATACGAAACCCTAGAATTCCTCCGTCGCTTCGATTTGGTTCAATCGATTCCAATCATGGGAGACTTCAACGATCCCTTCAATCGAAACCAGAACAACACACAGGCTCGCACCAAGGCTCAGAATCGCGCCAATGTCCTCCAGCTCAAAATGGTAATGGTTTTCCATTTCGCTTGACTCGATTGGATTCGGTTCCTGTTTGGTTGTCGTGGTCTCGTGTCTCGTGTTGTGTGAAACCCTAGATGGTGGTGTGAAATTGAATGAGGGATTCGATTTGGCTTGGGGTTTGGAATTAGGGTTTTGTGTGGGTTGATTTGGGGTTGGATTTGATTTCGTTTAGGTTGAATTGGTGTTAATTGTTTGTTTCTTGTTGATCTGTGTTTGGATCCTTGGATATTTGTGCTCGTTGGTAGGGCTGTAAACGAGCCGAGCCGAACCGACACAGTGCCCGGCTCGGGCTCGGCTCGACTCGAAAATCGAAGGCTCGGGCTCGGTCGAGCCCTATTTTGTAAGCTCGAGCTCGGCTCGATTGCATTTCGAGTCGAGCTCAAACTCGACTCGATAGGCTTGATTCCGGGTCCACTTCATATTTTTCTTAAAAAATATTTGAATATATATATTAATATATAATATGAAATATGTAAATAATATATAAAATTTATATAGGAGTCTCATTTAGGCTCGCGAGCCGTTCGAGCCGAGTATTAATGTGCTCAGACTCGGC